>JAJIBD010025473.1:0-153580 GCA_021461705.1 Cryptotis parvus | reverse complement strand
GAGGTTCATGCAGTGCAGAGATCAAACTAAGGTACTTTTCTGTGGCTTATCTATGCAATCCAGATGCTATCTCTCTAGCCCTTCTAACAAGTATTTTTCAGTATCCCTTTTGTTATCCTAAAATAAAGTGTGTGTGTATGTGTGTGTGATAACAAATTTGAAATATAAGTTTCCAACAGAAAATCAAATGTAAAAAATGGAATTATATTAAACTAAGTTAAAGTAGTAGACAGGAGAAGTACCAGATATTAGTGTACTGGTTAATTAGTCATTTTATTTTTTTTAATTTTTTTTTAATTTTTTTTTTTTTACAATTACAAAGATATACAATTAAAAAGTTCATATTTGGGTTTTGGTCATACAGTGTAGCAGCACCCATCCCGCCACCAGTGCCCATCCCCCACCACCAACGTCCCCGGTTCCCTCCCCCTCCCCCAGCCCTCCTCCCATGGCAGGTTCTTTATTTCTTTCCATTTCTCTATCTTTCTCTTTTCCTTCCTCTCCAGACTATGGATTACAGAACATACATTAAAGGGTTGTCATGTGTATCCTTTTGCCTCTATTTAATGCTCAGTTCTAGGTTGGCATTAGTACCTTCACAATTGTTAGCACACTGTTCCATTTTCTGTCTTACCTAGCCTCTGACTCCCACACGTTTGTGATAATTTCCACCTTTGACAGGACCTCCTGATGTATGTTTCACTTGACCTTGGATATTGGTATCATAATATGTACATATATATTTATGTTATGCAGATAAATGCAGTCATTCTGTAACTGTCTCCTTCTGGCTAATTTCGCTCAACATAATCTTCTCCATGTCCATCCATTTGTAGGCAAATTTTATAACTTCATTTTTCCTAACAGCTGCATAGTATTCCATTGTGTAGATGTACCAAAGCTTTTTATCCAGTCATCTATTTTCGGGCACTCGGGTTGCTTCCAGATTCTGGCTATTGTGAATAATGCTGCTATGAACATAAAAGTAGGGATGGTGTTTCCGCTGCGTATTTTTGGCTTCCCAGAGTAGATTCCCAGGAGTGGTATGGCTGGGTCAAATGGGAGTTCAATTTCTAGTCTTTGGAGGAATGTCCATATTGTTTTCCAGAAAGGCTGTACCAGCCGGCATTCCCACCAACAATGGATGAGTGTCCCCTTTTCCCCACACCCACGCCAGCACTTGTTGTTCTTGTTCTTTTGAATATGTGCCAGTCTCTGTGGTGTAAAGTGGTATCTCATTGTTGTTTTGATTTGCATCTCTCTGATGATTAGTGATGATGAGCATTTTTTCATATGTTTTTTGGCCATTCGAATTTCTTCCTTGCTGAAGTTTCTGTTCATTTCTTCTCCCCATTTTTTGATGGGGTTGTTTGTTTTCTTCTTGTAAAGTTCTACCAGTGCCTGATATATCCTGGATATTAACCCCTTATCAGATGAGTATTGGGTGAATATTCTTTCCCATTCTGTGGACTGCTTTTGTATCTTAGTCACTGTTTCTTTTGAGGTGCAGAAGCTTTTTAGTTTCATGTAGTCCATATATTTATCTTTTCTTCTAGTTGCTTTGTTAGAGATATTTCATCTTTGAAGATGCCTTTAGCTTCAATGTCATGGAGGGTTTTTCCTATATTTTCTTCAATGTACTTTATGGATTCAAGTCTGATATTGAGATCTTTAATCCACTTTGATCTGATTTTTGTGCATGGTGTTAGACACAGGTCCAAATTCATTTTTTTACATGTCGCTGCCCAGTTTTCCCAACACCACTTATTGAAGAGGCTTTCCTTACTCCATTTTAGACTCGTTGCACCTTTATCAAAGATTAAATGATCATGTGTTTGAGGTTGGGTGTCAGGATACTCAATTCTATTCCATAGGTCCACGGGTCTGTTTTTATTCCAACACCATGCTGTTTTAATTACTACTGCCTTGTAGTACAGTTTGAAGTTGGGTAAGGTGATGCCTCCCATCTTCTTTTTCCCGAGGATTGCTTTAGCTATCCTTGGGGGTTTATCGTTCCATACAAATTTCAGGATTGTTTGGTCAATTTCTTTGAAGAATGTCATGGGTATCCTCATAGGGACTGCATTGAATCTGTATAGAGCTCTAGGGAGTATTACCATTTTGACAATGTTGATTCTCCCCATCCATGAGCAGGGAATGTGTTTCCATTTCCTTGTGTCCTCTTTTATCTCTTGGAGCAGTGTCTTGTAGTTTTCTTTGTACAGGTCCTTTACACACTTGGGTAAGTTGATTCCTAGGTATTTGATTTTCTGTGGCACAATTGTGAATGGAATTGTTTCCTTAATATCCCTTTCTTCTCTTTCGTTATTTGTATATAGGAAAGCCACCGACTTTTTGCGTGTTGATTTTGTATCCTGCCACTCTACTATATGCGTCTATTGTTTCTAGGAGTTTTTTGGTAGAGAGTTTAGGGTTCTCTAGGTATAATATCATGTCATCTGCAAATAATGATAGCTTGACTTCTTCCTTGCCTATGTGGATGCCCTTGATGTCCTTTTCTTATCTGATTGCTATGGCAAGTACTTCCAGTACTATATTGAATAAAAGAGGTGAGAGTGGGCAACCTTGTCTTGTCCCTGATCTCAGGGGGAAGGCTTTCAACTTTTCCCCATTGAGAATGATGCTCGCTGTGGGCTTTTGGTAGATGGCTGTAACTATCTTGAGGAAAGTCCCTTCAATTCCCATTTTCTGGAGGGTTTTAATCATGAACGGGTGCTGGATCTTGTCAAATGCTTTCTCTGCGTCTATTGATAGGATCATATGGTTTTTTATTTTTTCTCTTATTGATATGATGTATTATGTTGATTGACTTGCGAATGTTGAACCATCCTTGCATACCGGGATGAATCCTACTTGGTCATGATGTATAATCTTCTTGATGAGTCTTTGGATTCTGTTTGCTAGTATTTTGTTGAAGATCTTAGCATCCGTGTTCATCAGGGATATTGGTCTGTAGTTTTCTTTCTTTTGTGTTGTCTCTCCCTGCTTTGGGTATCAGGGTGATATGTGCCTCGTAGAAGCTGTTTGGGAGTGTTTCTGTTTCTTCTATTTCCTGGAAGAGCTTGAACAGGACTGGCAGTAGGTCCTCCTTAAAGGTTTGGTAGAGTTCACTAGGGGATCCGTCTGGACCTGGGCTTTTGTGTTTGGGAAGTCTTTTAATTACTGTTTCTATTTCCTCAATGGTGATAGGCTTATTCAGGTATTGGAGGTCTTCTTGTTTCAGCCGTGGGAGGTTATAGGACTTCAGGAATTGATCCATTTCTTCTAGATTCTCATGTTTCACGGCATACAGGCTCTCAAAGTAATCTCTGATGATCTTTTGGATTTCTGTGGTTTCTGTTGTGATGTCACCGTTTTTATTTCTGATTCTGTTTATTTGGGTTCTCTCTTTCCCTGTCCTTACAAGTCTTGCCAATGGTTTGTCAATCTTGTTTATTTTTTCAAAAAACCAGCTCTTGGTTTCATTAATCTTTTGGATTGTTTTTTTGGTTTCCAACTCATTGATTTCCTCTCTAAGTTTTATTATTTCCTTTTTTCTGCCTGGGTTGGGCTCCTTTTGTTGGTCTTTCTCTAATGTCTTCAGCTGTGTAGTCAGGTTATTTATGTGGGCCCTTTCTTGTTTCCTGATGAATGCTTGCAGAGCTATAAATTTCCCTCTTAACACGGCTTTTGCCGTGTCCCACAAGTTCTTATAGTTGGTGTCTTCATTTTCATTTGTTTCCAGAAATCTTTGGATTTCCTGTTTGATTTCTTCTATGACCCATTTGTTGTTCAGGAGTGAGCTGTTCAGTTTCCAGGTGTTTGGTTTGACTCCCTGTTTCTGTGTACGGTTAACTTCCATTTTCAGTGCATCATGGTCTGAAAAGATAGCTGACACAATTTCTATCTTTTTTATTTTATTGAGGTATGCTTTGTGGCTTAGCATGTGGTCTATCTTGGAGAATGTTCCATGTGCACTAGAGAAAAATGTGTATTCAGCTTTTTTGGCATGAAAAGCCCTGTATATATCCACTAGCTCTCTTTCTTCCATTTCTTCCTTCAGGGCCAATATTTCCTTGGTGAGTTTCAGTCTTGTTGATCTATCCATCGTTGATAGAGCAGTGTTGAAGTCTCCAACTATTATTGTGCTACTGTTAATGTCTTCTTTGAGGTCTCTTAGCAGTTGTTTTATGTATTTTGCTGGCCCCTCGTTGGGTGCATATATGTTTAGTTGTGTAATTTCTTCCTGGTGTACATACCCCTTAAGTAATAAGAAATGGCCTTCGTTGTCCCTTCTAACCTTTTTCAGCCTGAAGTCTATATTATCTGATACTAATATGGCCACACCAGCCTTTTTGGAGGAATTGTTTGCATGGAGAATGGTCTTCCAACCTTTGACTTTGAGTCTGTGTTTGTTCTGATTATTCAGATGTGTTTCTTGTAGACAGCAGAATGTTGGGTTCAATTTTTTAATCCATTTTGTTACTCTGTGTCTCTTAATTGGTGCATTTAGACCATTGACATTGAGAGAGATTATTGTCATCGGATTTTTGTGCCATCTTTCTGTTTGAGCTTGTTGTGCTTATGGGTTCGGTCGTATTACAGTAGACCCTTCAGTCCTTTTAAGGTTGGTTTTGAGTCCATGAAGTTCCTGAGTTGTTGCTTATCCATGAAGTTGTGTATCTTTCCTTCATATCTGAATGTGAGTCTGGCCGGGTAAAGAATTCTTGGTGAGGCCTGCAGTTCATTCAGCCTTTTCTCAATATCCCACCATTGTTTTCTTGCTTGGAGTGTTTCATCAGAGAAGTCTGCTGTAAATCTTAGAGATGTTCCTTTGTATGTGATTTCCTTCTTTGATCTTGCTGCTTTCAGTATTCTATCTCTATCTATAGTTTTTGTCATTTTAATTAAGATGTGTCTTGGAGTATTCTTGTTGGGGTTTCTTTTAGCAGGTATCCTACGGGCCTCCTGGATCTTGAGGCAAGTGTTTTTAGTTCCGGGAACTTCTCAGCAATGATGGCTTTGACAGTTTCTTCTTCATCAGGGTTTTCTTCTTGCCCTTCTGGGACCCCAATGATCCGTATGTTGTTTCTTCTGGCTTCATCCCGATTATCTCTTGTTGTCTGTTCGGTAATTGTGAGTCTTTTTTCTATCTTCTGGTGTTGTGTAGAGAATCTTTGGAACTTGTCTTTGAGATCACTAATTCTTTCTTCAGTAGTTATTATTCCGCTATGATGGCTTTCCACTGTGTTTTTCATTTCATTTACCTCATTTTTAATATATGTCATTTCCATTTGCATTTTCCTCACTTCTTCTATCATGTCCTCTTGTATTTTATTGAGTTTGCATTCCATTGCTTCTTTGAATTCCTTATGACTCCTTAACATTTCTTTCTGAAATTCCTTATCAGAGAGGTCATATAACTCATTGGTATTGCTTGGCTCATCTGGACTAGTGACTTCACTCACAGAGCTGGATGGAACTTTGCGTTGCCTTACCATTTTGACTATTGTAGGTTGCAAATGTGGGGTCTTGGATGACAGGATAGTACAGTTAGTAGGTGTCTGGTCTGTTTGCGGAGTTTGGGTGGGTAGCAAGGATGGTTAGGAACCAAGGTTCAGTGGTACCTCATGCAAGATAGGTAGTAAAAGGTTCCGCGTGGACGCGCTAGCGTCCGCGCGGTTTGAGTTTTGGGATGATTACGGAAGCGCAGGGGCCCAAGGTTCCTTGGTGAAACCAAGGCAGTTAGCCTTGGTTCCCGTTGATGGAGTTTCCACTCTTCCCTGGGGCAGTTTGGGTCCGCGGAGACGCAGGGATCATGCACACACCTGGCGGGGGGGGAGATTTTCAGCCGGTCCCAGGAGCGCAGCGCCCAAGGTTCTGCGGTGAAACCAAGGCAGTTAGCCTTGGTTCCCGTTGATGGAGTTTCCACTCTTCCCTGGGGCAGTTTGGGTCCGCGGAGACGCAGGGATCACGCACACACCTGGCGGGGGTGGGGGGGGAGATTTTCAGCCGTCCCAGGAGCGCAGTGCCCAAGGTTCTGCGGTGAAACCAAGGCAGTTAGCTTTGGTTCCCGTTGATGGAGTTTCCGCTCTTCCCTGGGGCAGTTTGGGTCCGCGGAGACGCAGGGATCACACACACACCTGGCGGGGGTGGCGGGGGATTTTTAGCCGGTCCCAGGAGCGCAGCGCCCAAGGGTTCCGCAGTGAAACCAAGGCAGTTAGCCTTGGTTCCCGTTGATGGAGTTTCCACTCTTCCCTGGGGCAGTTTGGGTCCGCGGAGACGCAGGGATCACGCAACACCTAATTAGTTATTTTAAATCTCACATGTTAAAGAGGTCTTTTGTCACTTGTTACATGTCTTCCCATTGTTCATCAATTTACTCGAGTGGGCACCAGTAACATCTCCATTCACTAGGAATGGAGGTCCATTATTGTTACCATTTTTGGCATATCGAATACACCACAGGTAGGATGCCAGGCTCTGCTGTGGCTCTGGGTTCATCCCAGGGAGCCCAGTCTTTTTCTATGTCAGACCATCAACCATCCAGGGTCCATGGGGCAGAGCCCTGGGTGTAGAAAAGCCTGTCTCCTGTCTGCCACCTGCCGGCGCATCTGGGCACCACAGCCACACCTGCAACACCTCGGGGGGCAGGCAAAATAGGTAATGGAATGGTTGAACGTAGGAAATAGCAGGAAATAAAAGGAAGCCTCACAGCCAGGAACTGCATACTTTTTGTCTCCTCACCTATGCCCAGAAAGATGGCTGAGGTAGGGATCTTACCCTTGCATACCTGGTTGTGGTCAGAAACTAAGGTAAGCCAAGGGGACAGGAAGCCTCTGTGGTACAGTCCTAGAGAGGCCCAGTGACAGATTATAGAGTGTCAGGCCCCAGCAGGGACACTCAGAGCTAGCTGCAGATTCCAGAGCAGGAGCATGTATATTAGATGGCATAGGGATAAGACTGGCCCAGTATACACATGAGGCAAGCAGATAATTAGGGACAGACTTAGAGCATCATAATCTGGACTGGTATCAGGATGTTATACATGAACAAAATGAGAGACCGGGGCATTGGGGAGGGACCCAGATCCATCTATTTGAACTGTAAAATTAACTTCTTAAGCATCTGCATTTTGAATGCAACTCTTTCATACAATTAATTTTCAAGAACATCTGAGCTCAGGAAAATGCACTTTCATACTAACAAACTAAAAAGATTCTGCACAGAGAAAAGAAACTATCACTAAAATTAAAAATAATCCTACTAATTGGAAGAAAAAATGTGCACATCATACATCTGACTAGGAACCAATATTAACAATATTTATATAAATCATAAAATTTAGCAATATAACAATGATAACAGCAACAACAACAAATAGCTCCATCAAAACCTGAGCTGAATATCTGAATAGACACTTCTCTAAAGAAGACATACAGAGAACCCAAGGCACATTTTAAAAAAGCTCATTATCACTTTTTATCAGGGAAATGTAAATCAAAATAGCAATGAGATATCACTTCACATTTGTGAGAATGACCTATATCAAAAAGGTCAGAATCAACAAGTGCTAGTAAGGGTGTAGAGAAAAAGGAATCGGATCCTGTATACTTTCAGTAAAAATGCAAACTGGTTCTGACTCTGAGGGAAAGCAGTATATATACTGTTGTATATATAAAAACTATATATCGAGGTTTTCTCAAAATATTAAAAATTTATCTAATAAATCCACATTTATGTATCTATCTGAAGGACATAGACAGTAATTAAATGTGTGTGTGTGTGGGGGTGTGTGTGTGTGTGGTTGTGGGTGTGTCCTATGTTCACTGTAACTCTTAACATAGTTGGGATATATGGAAACTTGTTCTCAGTGAAAGAAAAGTGGACAAAGACAAGTTAACATTTCACCATTGACCATTCCACCCAACTCTTGGGTGATGACTGGAAACACTGGAGGCTTTCTACTTGATTATGAGAAAATGAAAATCTACCTTCACAATAACATGGATGGGACTGAGAAAGTTTCAGATAAGTCAGGAGAAAAGTAAAAGAACAGGCAATCTCAATCATATGTAGGGTATTGAAAAAAAAAAGTTAGGGCTAGGGAAATGACAAGGCCAACTGAAAGCCCTGGGTTCTGACTGAAGAACTAAGATATGCAGAGTGAGAAAGAGAATTGGAATTAAGAGTGGAGGGTTACTAATAGATTTTGGTGGGGCAATATTTATACTTTGGTGGTTGATGTAGTGGTGTAAGAGATATCTAAATATGTGTGAAACTATACTTCTCTTAAATCATGAGTTGTCATTACCATAATGTCTGTGCATATGACCATATGCATATAATGCTCTTTCTAAATAGCGCCCTGGAGTACAAAAGAGAAACAAAGGAGTATAAATATAATACAAATTAATAAGATTTTGAAGTGTGAACTCTTGGCTACCATTATCCTTTCTAAAGTTGTTAAATATTTGTACTCAAACATTGAAGCTTTATATACAACAAAACAGTGACAAATGCAGATTCATTCGTAGCATAGGTTTGTAACTCACATTCCATGTGTTGAATTGCCATTAATGTTATAATATTCCCTCATTGTGAATATACCTGGTAAAATTCAGAACAAAACAAACACCACTTCCCTTGACTAATAGCTGGTTTTATTAAATATGAATAATCTCCTTCATGTAGAAGCTATAATTAGGTCTAGGTAATGTTAAAATTAATTTAAATTAATTTACATAAAATAAATTTAAATTAATTTACACATCACAAATATCTGTTTTTATTTTTAAATTTTATTTTCCCCCATTATACCATATATAAACAATGTGGTTTACAAAGTTGTTTATGATGATTTGTTACAGACATTCAATACCACCAATCGCCAATCCCACTACCATTATACCTTCCCACCACCATTAACTCCAATTTTCTCATGCACTCCTTAAGCATGCCTCCACAGCAGACCCTCAAAATTTATTTTATATTGCTTATTATAATTTGCTACAAGAAAGATCAAAAATGTTTCATCGTTAGAAAGTTGGTGAAGATTGTGTATCTCACCATGGAGCTATTAAGCTCTTGTATAAGAGACTATTGAGATGTTAGAGGTTAAGCCTTTTGTGTTGATATTTTATTAATCAAGATTAGAAGCCTTCTGCATTATGTCCCATCCAATCTGGTATCTACTCCTGGTTTATCAGTGTTTTTGCGTGAGTGCTCTAGGAATTCCAGAAGTTTTAAATAGGCGATGCAGCTGGAATTGCATTTTTAACTGGGTGGCTTTGGGGACATGTGCAGGAATGCCATGCAGAAGTGCAGGGAGATATGGGGAGCTTTCCCATCACCAAGTCAGCGAAAGCCTGAAGATGTCAGTCACAAATCCTGCAAACCTGAGTTTTCAACAGATTACTTTCTGGATGAGAGACTCATCGTGAGCAGTGGAGTACTACTGGGAGTCTGGCAGCTATTGTGGAGTGAAGTTTTGGCTGTCTGGGCTCTAGGCATGTGGTGGGCTATCCTGTCCCCCTCCTCCAGGAAACCTGGATGATTCAACCTTGGGCAGGATTCAGGAACATTTCTGCATTGTGCTGATCTCTGACATGATATATTTGTAAGTGTCCGGATCATGACTGGTGAAAGTTTCTTAACTATGGCTTCTGATCTCCTTCTAGATTTATTTATAAGTGCCTGAAATATGGCTGATAAGTGAACTTGTATGGCTAAGCTGGGGTGGTTTGTGGACATGGATCCTACATACCTAACTTTTGGGAGTTTAATTTCTCAGGAAACTTGGTCTTGAGTTGTTGAAGTCTGGTCAGAGGCACAGTGTCAATGTTGGGGTATCATGAAACATGTTGGTGCATTTGCCTTATGGGTCCAGGTTGACCTACTGGAGACACCCTGTCTCCCTGGACACATAGCAATGGCCACTGTGCCTCTAGTAGGCACCAGAACCAGAACCAAAACTGCTGCCTTTCAGAGCTTGGGCACTTGACTATGGGTTGGAGCAACCAGTACAGTAAAATCTGGTCTGAGGCACATGCTTCATCCTCGGTATCCAGTCAGTTGTGACTCAGGGATGCTTTCTTCCATAGTGTAATATGGGTGGTATTGGCTGGTCCAGGAGGAAATGGCAGGGTAGCTACCCTGCCAGCAACAAGTCACTGGGGACCCTGGTGGGAACCTAGAGCACCTCCTCAACTCTGGGATCTCAACACCTGCATTCCACAGTGCTGCAAAGTGGTGAAAAGCCCTATTTAGACATGTTAAAACTCTGCCATCACCCATAGTGTAGAGAGCTGGGGGGGTCTCCACCAGCTGGTGGTTTGCATTGCCACCATTCTCGTGAGTCACATTCTGGGTCAGTGTTCTGCACAGTGATTGGCTACTTTTGTTTAATGGTGCTGTCCCTGAACCAGAATATCCCTGGAACACCATGTTCACTCACACAGAAATTTTGCTACCCATTGGCTGTTCAGAATCCTCTGAGCTCCATCCCTCCACCAGCTCCAGCACTTGCTGCTGTGCCACTGCCATCTGGCCTTTCCTTGGACACATTGCAAATTTCTGAGTTCCATCCACTATATGCCAATAATGGACTCTAAATTTCTGTGCCCCCAAAATTGTATTTTACATGGACTGTGCCATGCACCTGAGAACCATGAAGATGATTCTCATGACTAATGAGATATTCAAGGAGAGTGTGGTGAGACATCAGAGTTGGGGCATCCAGGAAGTCCAACTAGTTGGACGAGAGGTCATTAGGTACCCAGGCCTCTGTCTTAGGACCCAGTAAGTCTTTGTATTAACTTTATACACTTTAACTTTTAAATCTTTGGTTTTGTTATATGAGTGCTTATTATATGTAACTTGTTTTTCTCTTTAGGAAATAATTATTCGGCCCAAATTTAGAGGTGTTCTCTATTATTCAGTCTCTTGATTGAAAAACACAGTGATGGATAGAGCAGTAGTAGCAATGACAAGATGCTCAGAAGATGTATGATTACATACATTTTAATCAAATAATTTCCATTAGTATTCTTCCATGTTTTAAAAATATATGCATTTTGCTTTTATTTTTTGTGTGATTATTTTTATATTATACTAAAATATCATTAATATTTTTCATACTATTTGAAAATCAATGATTAACTAGTTTATTTTTAAAATTCTATTTGAAAGGATTTCTATTTTTCCCCATTCTGTCTTAACAAAAATGGGGTTTTGATCTATCTTAGGACTAAGAAGACCTTTCTCCAGTAAGAAACCTTTTGATATTTACTTCTAGCTTATAACCAGATTTATGATTATTTAGATGTTTCATTTTAATTGGTCTACCACTTTCACAGCTTATCTTTTATTCCAAGTTTCCTGTTATTGTGGTTGTTAATTATATTTCTTCTTTCTATTTGTCTTCAAATACTTTTTTTCAAGAAGGCCACAAAGTTTGTATCTTCTAGCGACCTGTATTTGATCACCTTCAATGAAAGAACACTTGGGCGAGTATTGAATTCATGGGTTAAAACCCTTGCTTGAATAATCAGCTCCTAAATAACTTAGAATTGATTTAAATAATGCAGCATTTCAAGGAAGACTGTTTCCAAGAACAGTTATTTTTACTGTTTTAAATATAAATTGAAAGAAAGAATAGGTTAATTTTCCGGGTTTCTTTTTTTATGTGGAGTAAATTCTTTATTCATAAGATGTTCCTTCCACCCACCCTTTAGCAGATCAGATACAAAAAAATGCATTAGAGGTTTTAGTAGCCATTTATTCTTTGATTCATTCAAGCAAGTATACAAAGGTGTGTGATTCATACAGCTTTTGTAGAGCAATTATAGTTTTAGCTCACAAACACAATTCAAAAGAAGTCATGATCCTTGACATTTGAGGAACTTACTATCTTGTTGGAGAGACAAGAAATCTATAAAAATAACTGGGGAACCAATTACACAGCAGTGTATAATCAATACTACATATAAGGCATGTCTGTAAAGCAACAGAGCTATGTTACATGCCACTTGTAAAAAGTATTAAATTAGTTTTACACATAATGTGCATGTGTATAAATTTAATTAAATATATATGTGTGTATGCATTTTTATGTTTATGCATTAATGTGTATGTCTTTATATGATGCGTATATGATTATACATGTTTATAACAGCATTCTTTTTATTTTTTATTATACCACAGTGAAACATACAATTACAAAGGTGTTCATAATTGGTTCTTGGTAATACAGTATACCAGCACCCATCCCTCCACCAGTGCCCCATTTCCACCACCAATGTACCCCCACCCCCTCCCGCCCACCCCCATGCTGCCTTAATAGCAGGTACCCCAGTTTCCTCTCTTTCTCTCTCTGTCTCTCTCTCTCTGTCTCTGCATCTCTCTCCCTCTTATTTTACACATTGTGGCTAGCCCTGTAGGTATTTAGAGTTTATCACTTAAGTCTCTTTGTGTATATTCAATGGTGAGTTTTATTTTTACATTTTTTAAAAATTTTTTTATTATACCACCGTGAAACATACAATTACAAAGGTGTTCATAATTGGTTCTTGGTAATACAGTATTCCAGCACCCATCCCTCCACCAGTGCCCCATTTCCACCACCAATGTACCCCTCCCCTCCCGCCCCCAGGCCGCCTTAATAGCAGGTACCCCAGTTTCCTCTCTTTCTCTCTCTTCTCTCTCTGTCTCTGCATCTCTCTCCCTCTTATTTTACACATTGTGGCTAGCCCTGCAGATATTTAGAGTTTATCACTTAAGTCTCTTTGTGCATATTCAGTGGTGAGTTTTAATCTGCCATTACCATTTCCCATATTTAGTAAAACACTGGTATCTATTTATATCCTATTAATGAATGCAGTCATTCTATATCTGTCCTTTTCCTTCTGACTAATTTCACTCAGCATGATAGACTCCATGTCCATCCATTTGCAGGTAAATTTCATAATTTCATCCTTTCTGACAGCCGCATAGTATTCCATAGTGTAGATGAACCACAGTTTCTTTAGCCAGTCCTCTGTTCTCGGGCATTTAGGTTGTTTCCAGATTCTAGCTATAGTGAATAGTGCAGAGATGAATAAAGAAGTACAGATAGTGTTTCTGCTATGTGTTTTTTTGGTCTCTAGGGTATATTCCCAGGAGTGCTATTGCTGGATCAAATGGGAGCTCAATATCTAGCTTTCGGAGGAATGCCCATATTGTTTTCCAAAAGGGCTGGACCAGTCGGTACTCCCACCAGCAGTGGATGAGAGTCCCTTTTTCCCCACATCCACGCCAGCACCAGTTGTTCTTGCTGTTTTGGATGTGTGCCAGTCTCTGTAGGGTGAGATGGTATCTCATTGTTGTTTTGATTTGCATCTCCCTGATGATTAAAGATGAAGAGCACTTTTTCATATGCCTTTTGGCCATTCGAATTTCTTCGAATTTCTTCTTTTGGAAGCTTCTGTTCATTTCTTCTCCCCATTTTTTGATGGGGTTGGCTGTTTTTTCTTGTGAAGGGCTACCAGTGCCTGATATATCCTGGATATTAACCCCTTGTCAGATGGGTATTGGGTGAATATCCTTTCCCACTCTGTGGATTGTCTTTGTATCTTGGTCACCGTTTCTTTTGAGGTGCAGAAGCTTTTTAGTTTTATATAATCCCATTTGTTTATCTTTGCTTCCATTTGCTTGGTCAGTGATGTGTCGTCTTTAAAGATACTTTTCATTTCGATGTCATAGAGCATTTCTCCTATGTTTTCTTCGATGTACCTTATAGATTCATGTCTGATGTTGAGATCTAGAATCCATTTTGATCTGACTTTTGTGCATGGCATTAGAAGGAGGTCTAAGTTCAGTTTTTTACATGTAGCTGCCCAGTTTTCCCAGCACCATTTGTTGAAGAGGCTTTCTTTGCTCCACTTAATATTTTTTTGCTCCTTTATCGAAGATTAAGTAGTTGTATATTTGAGAATGTGTTTCAGGATACTCAGTTCTATTCCATAGGTCTACAGGTCTGTCTCTATACCAATACCACACTGTCTTAATTACAACTGCTCTGTAGTAGAGCTTGAGGTTGGGGAAAGTGATACCTCCCATGTTCTTTTTCCCAAGGATTGCTTTAGCTATTCGTGAAGTTTTATTATTCCATACAAATTTCAGGAGTGTTTGTTCAATTTATTTGAAGAACGTCATATGTATCTTTATAGGGACCGCATTGAATCTGTATAAAGCTCTAGGGAGTATTACCATTTTGATAACGTTAATCCTTCCGATCCATGAGCAGGGAATATGTCTCCATTTCCTCAGGTCTTCTTTTATTTCCTGAAGTAACGTTTTGTAGTTTTTCTTTGTAGAGATCCTTTACATTCTTTGTCAAACTGATTCCTAGGTATTTGATTTTCTGCGCAATTGTGAATGGGATAGTTTCCTTAATGTCCCTTTCTTCTCTTTCACTTATAACAGCATTCTTGGAAGAGCACATTGAGGAAGAAGACTGGGCCCATTTGGCAGTACTCAGAGCATTGTCCTGGCTGAATGCTGAAAGGGTCACTCTTGGCAGTGCTTGGGGATCATTTACCATGAAGAGATAAAAATTGGTCAGCTGTGTTGGATTACCCTTTGTTCATAGCTCTCTGTCTTCTACTTGCCAGCTCTCTGTTATGCATTGCAAATGAAAGGTTGTTTCTCTCTTTTCTGTATACACTTTACATATTCTTAGGCTAGAGCAAAGGATTTTTTGTATAGACACAGAAAGACTATGTAGTTTTTTAAGGCTATGCATTTGTGATAAGGCTATGCCTATCTCGTTTGCTAAGGTATTGAAAATCAGAATGGCTGGACATGTAATGCGATTTGGAGATGACCGCTGGACTAGAACCATTTCTGACTGGATCCCACGGGATGTCAAAATATCAAGTGGCCACCCACCTACAAGATGGTCAGACTTCTTTGTCAAGACACTGAATGAACGGTTTGAGGCTCTTCTTATTCCTGAAGCAACCAGATGCCATTGGACTACACTGGCACGTGATGGGGTAATATGGAAATGTTACTGGCGCCTGCTCGAGGAAATCAATGAATAAAGGATGTCAAGTGATCAAGTGATCAAGTGAGTTAATTAACTCTAAATTAGTCACTCCTGGGCAGCCTCCATATTTCATAACTTAAAACATCAGTTGACCTTAGATTGATTCTAATTCCTTACACACCAAAAGGAGTGTCTGTCATGGGACTGGATGGACCCAGGGAAAACTGTGAGTAAGACACCCCTGGCTTCAACATGGGATTGACTAAATGCCCTGAGCAATACAATAAGCTAATAGTGTGGTCATGGAAAAAACTCTGACATGTCCTAAAGACAAGCAACTAAATGATTAAGGTCCCTATTGGAGTCAGAAAAAAAAAACACCTGACCAGAGGAATGTAGTCTGGAACATATGGTGAAATTCTCCCAGGAATAGCCACCCTATAAGCTTAATCCTGGGTGTAGATAAATGTTTGAGTATCTTACTGTGTTTATACAAAACTACTAGAAATATTATTAAGATGATTGTTACCAGCTGTGGGATCTTAATGGCACAGTACTAACCTCTCAAGGTCTGTTAAGAGAGTTGAGGCCAGGGTTCCAACCGCCTGAACCTCGAATGTTGATTCAGCTGATCAATTTCAGTTCCTCTTCAGCTCCTTCAACATGGACCCTGCAAAAGATTTGACTTCCACCAAACCTTGGTAAACAGACCCTGAACTTTAACTTGAATTTTATGAACTTAAACCTGAATTATTATGCCTTACCCCTCTGGACTTATTCTCCCTTCCACAAACTTTGTTACGTTGGGTTTATTTTCCCCACAAACTTCATTACATTGGACTTGTTTTACCTTCATTACCTTAGGCTTTATTGCCTCCTCCCACAATTAAAAACAAAGGGGAAATGTGGGATTTTAAAGGCACAGTACTAGCTTCTCAATGTTTGTAAATATGGTTGAGGCCAGGTTCTGAACATGGCCAAGACTATAAATAGGGGTACCAGGAGAGCAACCTTGGGTGGGGGGACTTCGAACTGAGGGAGTAGCATCCTCTGGTGCCTGGCTAGTACCTATGGTCTTGGGGATCCTGGTGCCTGAGTTGGATGGCCAGCACCAGAGAGCAGAAGCTGCTGCTGATGCCTGGATTCGAGGGCCAGCACCAGAGCCACAAGGTCTGGTACTTGAGTCCAAAGGCTGGTATCAAATCTACAGGGCTAAAGAGCTTCAGGGCTACTGAGTATTAGGACCACCAGCAGCAGGGCAACATGGAAAAACTCATAATTAAATAAGGATTCAGAGGCATAGGACATTATCACTATCACTATCTTCCTGTTCATCATCAATTTGCTCGAGTGGGCACCAGTGACATCTCCATATGTCCTGTCTCATGCTAGTAGAGCCCAAGGGCATCTGCTTGCTCCAGGAACATAAAGAGCCTCAAACCATTATATTAGGTCATGGGAATGACCTAATATAATTGTTACTGGTATTTGGTATATCAAATACGACACAGGTAGCTTGCCAGGCTTGCCGTGCGGGAGGCATACTCTTGTAGTCACCTCTAAATACAGCATTTATTGATAAACTGAGCTGCCGCTTGCAGCCACGCCGAGTCGGGCTGTAATAGCCTCGTCTGCTGGGTGGAGTTCTGACGAGAGGGAAGTCCGGATGTGGAAAATGGTGGCCCTCATGGAGGGTGTGTTGTCTGGCTTGTTGCGAGGCTCTGCTGGGGTGGCGGGCCACAGCTAGAACCCGCCATCCCTCTTGGATGCCTCATGAGCAGCTGGGCACAGGGAGAGCCCGTAGGGAAATTATAGCAAACGATAAAACAAGGTAACTAGGGAAATAGATAGAGACATAGCTGAGGAGTCCAGAGAAAAGAAGACCTGAGGAGAAAAGCCCTGAGCAGAAAGGGCCTAGGGAAAAAGGTCCTGAAAGGAGATATCCTGGGAGAAGACCAGAAGCATGAAGCCCTGAACAGAGACATCTGGAAGTGAGAGGCTGAGAGGAGGAGCCCACACAGAGCTCCCAAAGACTGAGCAGCCTGCAGGAGAACCGGACGAGAGGAGCCTACACAGAAATCCCCAAAGAGAGCAGTCTTCAGGCTGGGAGACATAGGTCCAGGAGAGGTTCCTAGAGACCAGCAAGATGAAGCAAGGTAAACATTAAAGAGTAATCTTCAGGAATCGCTGGTCTTGCTCTTTATTCCTTGGATGGTTAGGGGAAAGAGTGTAGGTCCCCGACATAGGCTGGGTCCCTAATGACCAGTGAGTACAGCTGGGAACCCAATTAAACCCTGGCATCTGCTATCATGGTCACCCTCTGACCACAACTATTATTAAGACTATGAAATTCACTACATGGCTGAGCAGTTGTGTCACCCATGTGAACTTCCATATCTAAAGCTGGAATGTGTGAACTGGGGCTTTTCCCTTGAGGGCATCTCTATCTCCACCGACAACCACCTTAGCGATGGACTCTTACCAGGTAGCATCCCATGTGCAAACAGCCATCCTGAAGCACGTGCATATGCTGCCTGAGCCCATGTGCTGCTTGTGACTACAAGAGACTCTCAGACAGAGAGACTCTCAGACATGGGGCAGAGCGGTTCCTTGCTCTCCCTGTGCCCAGCCGTTCATGAGGCAGTCGGGAGGCATGGTGGGTTCCAGCCTTGGCCCACCACCCCGGCAGAACCTCACAACAAGCCAGACGACCTCCACCCACTCCATGGGCGCCGCCATTTTCCACATTGGACTTCCCTCTCATCAGAACTCCACCCAGCCGACCAGCCCATCACAGCCCGGCTCGCGCCGCCTGCGGCGGCAGTTCATCAATAAAGGCTTTATTTGGAGGTGTTTATAGAGTATGCCTCCCTGCACGGCAAGCCTAGCAAGCTGCTCGTGTTGTATTTGATATGCCAAATGCCAGTAACAATTATATTAGATCATTCTCATGACCTAATATAATGGTTTGAGGCTCTTTATGTTCCTGTACCAAGCCGATGCCCTTGGCTCTACAGCATGTGACAGGACATATTGAGATATTACTGGTGCCCGCTCTAGCATATAGATGATTAACGGGAAGATCGTGATCGTGATCGTGATGAAATTCACAGGAGGTCCCTGGAGCCAGGGGCCTTGGGACCTCCCTGAGGGAGGAGTCACAATCCCCCTCTAATATAGTTATTTTTAAGCCTTAACAACCAGCTAATGAAAGGAGACAACACACCAGGATTATGCCTCTGCCCTGGGCTGACTTATATCTCCAGTACAAGATCTGTTTATGGGGGAGGTCCCATAGTAATTTTCCCCTTGGAAGGAAAAATTTTTTTATTGACTCATTGTTTTGAGTTAATAAAAAACTCAGAGACCTGGGCCCTACGAAAGCAGGATGAGAATGCTATTCGGGTCTCCCAGAGAGGAATCGAAAGAGCTATGCTTGAAATATCACGCCTCACTCAAGTGAGAGAAGGAATCCGGAGTTCTGACCTCCATCGCTATTCCAGAATCAGGGGCGCTGTCTCATTTGCCAAGGCATCGAAAATCAGATGGGCTGGACATGTAATGCGATTTGGAGACAACCTCTGGACTAGAGCCGTTACTGACTGGATCCCACGGGATGTCAAAAGATCATGTGGCCGCCCACCTACAAGATGGTCAGACTTCCTTGTCAAGACCCTGAAGGAATGGTTTGAGGCTCTTCATATTCCTGAATCAACCAGATGCCATTGGGCTACATTGGCACGTGATAGGGTCCAATGGAAATGTTACTGGCGCCCGCTCGAGCAAATCGATGAATAACGGGATTCAAGTGATCAAATGATTGTTTTGGGATTAAAATCCATTACCACTTGTGGGATTCATCCCGGGAATGCAAGGATGGTTCAACATCCGCAAGTCAATCAACATAATACATCATATCAACAAAAAGAAAAATAAAAACCATATGATCATATCAATAGATGCAGAGAAGGCATTTGACAAGATTCAACACCCGTTCATGATGAAAGCTCTCCGTAAAATGGGGATTGAAGGAACCTTCCTCAAGATAATCCAGGCCATCTACTACAAGCCCACAGCGAGCATCATTCTCAATGGGGAAAACTGAAAGCCTTCCCCTTAAGATCAGGGACAAGACAAGGCTGCCCGCTCTCACCACTTCTATTCAATATAGTACTGGAAGTACTTGCCATAGCAATCAGGGAAGAAAAAAGACATTAAGGGCATCCAGATAGGAAGGGAAGAAGCCAAGTTATCACTATTTGCAGATGACATGATATTATACCTGGAAAACCCAAAACTCTCTACCAAGAGGCTCCTAGAAATAATACATTCTTATAGTAGAGTAGCAGGGTACAAAATCAACACGCAAAAGTCAATGGCCTTCCTATATGCAAACAGCAAAAGAGAAGAAAGGGACATTAAAGAAACTATCCCATTCACAATTGCACCACAGAAAATCAAATACCTAAGAATCGGTTTGACAAAGAATGTAAAGGATCTCTACAAAGAAAACTACAAAACTTTACTTCAGGAAATAAAAGAAGAGCTGAGGAAATGGAGACACATTCCCTGCTCATGGATTGGAAGGATTAACATTATCAAAATGGTAATACTGCCTAGAGCTTTATACAGATTCAATGCGGTCCCTATAAAGATACCCATGATGTTCTTCAAAGAAATTGAACAAACACTCCTGAAATTTGTATGGAATAATAAAACCCCACGAATAGCTAAAGCAATCCTTGGGAAAAAGAAGATGGGAGGTATCACTTTCCCCAACCTCAAGCTCTACTACAAAGTAGTTGTAATTAAGACAGTGTGGTATTGGTATAGAGACAGACCCGTAGACCTATGGAATAGAACTGAGTATCCTGAAACGCACTCACAAATATACAACCACTTAATCTTCGATAAAGGAGCAAAAAATATTAAGTGGAACAAAGAAAGCCTCTTCAACAAATGGTGCTGGGAAAACTGGGCAGCTACATGTAAAAAATGAACTTAGACCTCCTTCTAACGCCATGCACAAAAGTCAGATCAAAATGGATTCTAGATCTCGATATCAGACATGAATCTATAAGGTACATCGAAGAAAACATAGGAGAAACGCTCTATGACATCGAAACGAAAAGTATCTTTAAAGACGACACACCACTGACCAAGCAAATGGAAGCAATGATAAACAAATGGGATTATATAAAATTGAAAAGCTTCTGCACCTCAAAAGAAACGGTGACCAAGATACAAAGACAATCCACAGAGTGGGAAAGGATATTCACCCAATACCCATCTGACAAGGGGTTAATATCCAGGATATATCAGGCACTGGTAGCACTCCACAAGAAGAAAACAGCCAACCCCATCAAAAAATGGGGAGAAGAAATGAACAGAAGCTTCCAAAAAAGAAGAAATTCGAATGGCCAAAAGGCATATGAAAAAGTGCTCTTCATCTTTAATCATCAGGGAGATGCAAATCAAAACAACAATGAGGTACCATCTCACCCCCACAGAGACTGGCACACATCCAAAACAGCAAGAACAACCGGTGCTGGCGTCGATGTGGGGAAAAAGGGACTCTCATTCACTGCTGGTGGGAGTGCCGACTGGTCCAGCCCTTTTGGAAAACAATATGGACATTCCTCCGAAAGCTAGATATTGAGCTCCCATTTGATCCAGCAATAGCACTCCTGGGAATATACCCTAGAGACCGAAAAACACATAGCAGAAACACTATCTGTATTTCTTTATTCATCTCTGCGCTATTCACTATAGCTAGAATCTGGAAACAACCTAAATGCCCGAGAACAGAGGACTGGCTAAAGAAACTGTGGTTCATCTACACTATGGAATACTATGTGGCTGTCAGAAAGGATGAAATTATGAAATTTACCTGCAAATGGATGGACATGGAGTCTATCATGCTGAGTGAAATTAGTCAGAAGGAAAAGGACAGATATAGAATGACTGCATTCATTAATAGGATATAGATACCAGTGTTTTAATAAATATGGGAAATGGTAATGGCAGATTAAAACTCACCACTGAATATACACAAAGAGACTTAAGTGATTAACTCTAACTATCTGCAGGGCTAGCCACAATGTGTAAAATAAGAGGGAGAGAGATGCAGAGACAGAGAGAGAGATAGAGAGAGAAAGAGAGGGAAACTGGGGTACCTGCTATTAAGGCAGCCTGGGGGACGGGAGGGAGAGGGGGTACATTGGTGGTGGAAATGGGGCACTGGTGGAGGGATGGATGCTGGAATACTGTATTACCAAGAACCAATTATGAACACCTTTGTAATTGTATGTTTCACGGTGGTATAATAAAAAAATTAAAAAAAAAAAAAAAAAAAATCCATTACCACTTGTAACTCCCTTCTCCCAACCTTTTGTAAAGTATCTATCTCTAGGAGATTTGACTTAACTTGGTGTGGTGTGTATGTGGAGTTAGGTGGAGTGAGAGTGAGTGGAGTGATATCAGAGAGCTTAGACTTGAGAACCTGTTATCTTGTTCCTTTGTCCATTGGATGGGGACAGGAGGGAATGGTCATTCCGAATGTGGCCAGGGACTCTGATGAACTCCAATACCTGCTGGAGACCCTGCTGAGCCACAACAAGCCGCATCAAGGCAAACACTTTACCCCTGCAACCACCTCTTTGCCTCCTTGAAACAAGCATATTTCATTGTTTTTTTTTTTTAGTGTTAAGCTTTAGTGGATCTAGTTTTATAGATACATAAAACACCAGGTTGAATGTAAAATGCCATTATATTTATTTATTATTGCATTTTATCAGCACACAAAGCATGTTAATACCTAATACTACATGTTGCTTATTTGGAACTCCTAATTATTGCTTAACCTGATTTGAATTTAATCTGAATTTTTTGCAGTATTAACAATTTGAGAATTATGCTGGTCTTTAGAAAATGGAACAGAAAGATGGCAGAAACAATAGGTTTAATTAGCTTGGATAAACCTAAATGTTGTTTGTTCTAATTGATTTTGTGTGTCAACATTTGGGTCACAGGGTGGTATATTTGGTTAAACACTTCTGAGTAAATCTGTAGGAAGCTGCTTCTGTTTAGATTAACGTTCTCCTCTGTGTGCTTGTGCTTCAATCAATGCTCTGAAATCTAAGTAGAACTAAAGGAAGTGTGTCTGAGTCATTCATTTTCTGCTTTCAGACTCAGACTGAAACTTAAATCTTTGACTCTTGTCTTAGACTTATACTCAGATAAAACTATTGGTGTTGTTTGATCTCTAGTTGACTGGCTCTAGATCTCGTGATCTGTTAACCTCCATGAGCACACGAACCAATTCCTCATAAAGATATCCTCTTCCCTCTCTCTCACTCTCATCTATCTCATCTATTATAATTTATAATTTATTATAAATTATAATTAATTTACTATTAATTATAATTTTGTATTAGAGAATCAACAAATAGATTTTGGCACTGATCATAGTTCTAGAGGATTTAAAAAATAACAATGAGTTTTCTGAATAATTGCACCTGAAGATTCTGGAATTGTTCTTTCATGAGATAAGGTTTTAAACTGTTAATGACTACTTTCAATAGAAAGGAGACCATTGTCAGTGCTAGTAGAAATATACAGCTATTACATTGGCTATTCCTAATTAACCACTTCTTTATAAAAATTGTAGGTGACGGTATATAATGTTTTAAAACATTTTTTGGCAAACTATTGGACATGATTAGATTGTTTGGCCCTCGTTAGGTGAAGGAAAGAGAAAAATGATTGTATTTCAAATTCAAATTTGATAAACATTAGTGTTTTTAGGATTTGACTATATGACCCTTTAATCTAGTACCTAATGGGAATTTTAATAAGATGGCATCTGGTCTAGGGGTAATTAAAGGTAATTAGAGGTATAAAAAGAAAAAGACATAGGACCATACTGTAAAGTCTTTACGGTAAGGAGAAATTTGTTTATCTTTGAGAATCTTACAACCCCTGGATTCAATATTTTTTTCAACTGGTGTATACTTAATAAGGGCTGGTTAAATTGGGCCACATTCTTGATGATGGGGCAGTTCTCTGCCTTTTATGCCTTTTCAATAGCAATAGAATTGTCTAATAGTTGATGAATGTGTGCTAAGGTACAGTTTTCTGGTGAACTAATAAGGTAAGTTTATTATATCAATTCACCTTACCCCAGGATAAAAACTTCCTTGGGTGGAAGTGTTTTTTTTTTATAGCTGGCTTGTCAACTATACTGAGAAAGTCAGGGTCTATAAATTTAATGATGTTAATTTTAGCTAAAGCATAGTGTCTCTATGCTCAGTTTTCCTCACCCTCCCTCAATTAAGTATGACAATCATATTAACCAAATTCTCAGGCTATTATGAAAAAATATTTTAATAAAAATATACCCACACCAGGGTATCCCTTTGGTGATGAATAGCAGTTTGGCACAATGAGGTGGCAATCCTCAGCCTAGTAGGAAGGAAAGTGCTCTAACAGGAAGTTTTGTGATTTGTCAACCTCAGTTGTGAACAATTGCACTAATTATCAAAGTAGTATATTAATAGTCAAACAAAAAATCAGAGCTAGAAATTCTGAGCAGAGTATGGTAAACAAATTGGAAGGAGGTGGGAAGGGCTTAAGGACTTGTCTTAGGGTTGCATTGTATAGCACTTTGCCAACAATTTTAAAATGACAACTATTAAAATCAAAAACTGAGAATGGAGCAGGTAGGTGGAACAGAAGTCATGGATCACATGCATGTGTATGTGTGTGTGAGTGGGGAATGGGGATGGAAACCGTGCCAGCAATCATTCCTACTCCCTATACAGCTACTAAGCAGTTTTTGATCCTGACTTATTCATGGCACTTCTTTTGCCTTTTAAGAACTCCAAATAGAGTATTGACGTGAAGGGGTCAGAGAGATACATAGTACAGCAGTTAGAGCACTTGCCTTGCCCTTAGTCTAGCTGTGTTCCATCCCCAGCACCTCATATGTTTCCATGCACTGCTGAGAGTAATTCCTGAGCACAGAAGCACAGTACCAGTGCTACTAGGTGTGGCCCCAAACCCCCAAATTTCACATTAATTTATCTATTGCAGACATATACTTATTTGGACTTTGCTCAGAGAAAGTGTTATTTGTTATGGAATTTCTGTTACATGTTATTCTTTCACAAGATAATAAAAATTGTAACTGAAGGTTTAGTTCCTGCTACATAAAGACCAGTCAGCATAGAGACACAGTGACTAGTTGAGTAAAAGCTTCAATGGCAACTGGCTTGGCTCATTGAAAGATGGTAGACTCATGTTCTTAAAGCAACCATCTTATTCAACAGTCTCAAGAAGGAGATTTAATAAAGATAAGAGGAAAGCAGTTTTAGAAAGGGTCTATTCCAGACCCATGGGCACAAGAATGGGCAATAAAATCACCTCAAAGACTGGTCTCCTGAGTCACAACCCTTATCTGTAAACCAAAACAAAGTAAGTTTAGACTTTTTAAGAGGAAAGGACATATTGAGGACAAATTCTCCTTATGTTTCTGCACATTCAGACTAGCTCTTGGGGCCTTGTGGGCTGTGTAAAATTAGCACACACAACACCAGATGTCTATGAGTTTATAGCTCTCTTATTTAACAGCTTAAGCAGCTACAGTTCTGTTGTGACTGCAGTCACTGTCGTCAGGTTCCACATTGTTCAGGTTTCACACTGTTCTAATCTCACGCTGCCACAGTGAAGGGAGAGGAGGAGGTACTCAAATCCAGGCCCCAGTGAGATCTGAGCGGTAGGGTGATAAAAGAATTTACCAGGAGAATGGGATGGCTTAAGAGCAGTTATTGAAGGAGAGTACATTGGTTAGACTAACACAGCAGAGTCCTCCAAAGGGAGAGACCTGCCTAGCACAGTCTTAGGGAGTCTTATTGTGTGTTTCTCTGGAGTGGTTAGATGGGATGATTCTGCTTTCTATAGTTTAGTGAATACTGGGAGCTGGGTGAACAGGATACATATAGTCAATTCTGGGAACTGAGCAGCAGTTTAGGGGTTTTGGTTAGAGCACTTTGCACAATATTCAGTAGAAGTCCAGGTCTCATGCTGTCCAGTTGTTGCAAATTACTTAATGTGAAGTGGGGAGAAGCGAGTTAACAGCCTGGAGAGTTGAGTCTTTCTCTTTAGCCACCTAGATTGCCCAAGTGTTTGGGAGGGTTAGTGTCTCGGTATCTGCAAAATGCATCTTTCCAGCTCTGTATGGCCACTATCTAATGTCACCTGAAATCTTCTTAATCTACGTGGCATGAGAACCAGTCCTCATATCTGAGTTCTCAGGGAGTCATGGTCTCAGTATGAAATAAGAAATTGTTCTTTGCAGGCAAAGGAACTCAGTCTAACCTTTGCTACCTTTTTAGTAAAGAATTTCAGAAAGGGGGCATAAACAGTAAAATAAAATAAATATTATGGAAAATATGAGAGAAGAGAATAAGTAAGGCACTCAAAAGAGCATACTGACTTAAGAGTTAAAAGAATCATGTTATTTCCTAAGCAATGCAGTGAGAAAATGTCCAAGATGGAGAACATGTACATAAAGTCAGTGAAAGAGAGCACGCATTTCTGGCAGGGAGGCTGGTGATTCCAAGGCTGGGAAAATGCTAAGATGTTTATAAGTCTTGGATTTCAGTTCTCTTCCCCCACCTTCAATGGGGGTATATGTAACTTTGCTTCTGTTAAGTTAGTTTTAATGCAGTTTACCCAAAGTTTGCTTCTGAGGTTGTTATAATGAGGGAGAACTTGAAACTCTACATGGTCTCTTAAAAATATTAGCATGACTTTTGTTCCAGTCTCAGAACCTTACCTCTTAGGGTGTCCAGCCAAGGTCTGGGCCTGAAATTCTGCAACTCAAAGGTTTTCTGAGCTTCTTGGATAGATCCTGCATTTCAAAGGACCTTCATGCCTTTGGGCTTTGGTTTGGGTTCCAGAAAGTATCTTTTCCCAATATAGATTAATTACCAGGGCCTTCCTATAGCTCACCTATAGTACAGAGCAGGATACTATTATAGGAGTCCTATAATACAGGATACTATTATTATATTAATTTAGGTCTCCTATTATACAATATATGATGTCCGTCTCTCACAATGTTTGGTCCACAAGGTCTAGTTCCACACTGTTCAGGTCTCAGTGATGCCCAAGTTTGAGGTTTGCTGCTTGATGACTGGTACTCAGTTCTCATAGCTCTCTGTTCCACTAACTCCTTTGCACTTGTGTGAAAGTTGCCATTTGTATAGACCATCAGTAAAAGAGGAAACCTCAGTTCCCCTTCCCAGATGCTATTAGCAGCTCCACTGTATCTGTCTCCATTTAATATTTTAAACATTCCTGAAAATTACTGGGCTCCTTCTGAGAACGGGGAGTTAACAATTTCCCAAGATCATGAATTATGCCCAAAACTTTAGTCTCCCCAATAAATTAAAAGATAATGGTAAATACCTAGGCAAATGGTCAAGTAAATAACCTAAAAGGCCCTAAAGTAGCCAGACTGTTCTATAAAATCATTGCATTCTCTCTAACATTCTTGTCACCTGACAAGTAACACAAAGATCCGGTATTCCTATACCCCTCTTCCTCCCAAATGAACCGTATTTAATTGAGTCCTATATAAGTTCTTCTCTAGCTGGGGAGTTTCTTTCTCTTCTGCTTCCAATATAATTTGCTGTTTTCTAAGTATGAGTGTTTTTATACTCAATAGTTTCACTGTTGAAACTATTAAAGATCCTGAAACCATGAACAGAGTCACTGCTTTATCAGCATGCAGGCAAGAAGCCAGAAATAGAACTAGAACTCAGAAAAGAACTAGTCTTATTCTTACTTTATCCCCTACTTCTACTTATGACTGTTATCTTGAAGGGGAGATTTAAAATGAGCAACAGAATTGTCCTGTTTATCTGCTTCCACTCTCTTCCACTGTAACACTTTGGGCCAAGGGGCTAATGACAGTTGTCCTTGTCTAACCTAGCCCAGGTTTACTACCCATGTAAGACTGAAACACCAAGGGAAAGCCTCTATGGAATCAAATCAAATTCTCTACAGGGTGTACTTCAAAAAAAGTTATTTAGCAAGTAACAAATGCTTGAGTGACAAGGGATAGTCCTTAAGGGTCTAAACCTGAGGAACATTTTCATTCTCCATCTATATAGAGGTTGAGAGTCTGCATAATACACACTGAGAATTGTTTCAGGTTGAAGTCTTCAATTGTTCAAGAAAAATGTTTTTCCCTCCAACCATTATATCAATAAAGCACCTTATCCTAGAGCTTCTTGTTAAAGTTTAAAAAAGGCTGCCAAATAAAGCTGTATTCCAAATATCATACCCCAGCAAGATTTACTACATAAACTAATTTTACAGTATTATCCTTTCCCCAAAGTGGAATTTTAAACTATTCATCAGAGGTCTTCAGGAGGGCACAAGTGAGGCAATCTGCACATATTCCCCCTACTTTTTCCCACTAAAACTGGGAAGGTGATTTTGCTTTTCTTTTGTTCCCCCACCCTCTTTTTGTCTGCAAACATCTCCCATTTGATGCAATTCCTGGCATGGCCTTTCTGTTTACTAGATCTGGGTTACTGCCTGAAAGGATGAAGGATGAATAGCTTGGCCCAACAGATCCCCCTAGCAGAGATCAGTAAAGCCAGTACAACATCCTCCTCCACCCCAGGTACTGATGCTCCTCCACCCAGAATGCTGGGCCAGGATAAGGTAAACAGGATGAGGGCCTATGAAATGTGGGCATGGCAAAGAAGATGACCCGGTGCATGTGCGAGATGTGCCCTGCCTGCTTACTCAAGTAACCTCACACCCTAATGCTGACCTCTAAGAAGGTTAAGAAGTGATGTACTGGGGCAGAGCGATAGCCCAGCAGGTAGGGCATTTGCCTTGCACGCAGCCGGCCTGTGCCGGCCCTGGTTCGATCCCCGGCATCCCATATGGTCCCCCGAGCACCGCCAGGAGTAATTTCTGAGTGCAGAGCCAGGAGTAACCCTTAACGTCACTGGGTATTACCCAAAAAAGAAAAAAAAAGAAGAAGAAGAAGAAGTGATGTACCTTTGAATGGATAGGCTGGAGAGGTATGTGGTGTTACAAACTCATTGGCTATGTACTGCGTGGGCTCTGCTGTAACAGTCAGTAAGAGCCTATATAAGATGCCCCGTAAGGAGGCCCGGGGCTTGCCTGCCTAATCGGACCTGTGTGTCCATGTGGGAGCCCCTGGCTAGCCAGTCCAATAAACTGCTTTGTTAATTGTATTCTCGTGTGACTCTCTGACTCTTGAAGGGGATAGGATTCTTGGACCCTAACATGCCCAATTCTTGAATTCTTGAATATAGCCAGTCAGTTCTCTTTTGTCTGTTGAATTTTGATTTTTAAAATTCCTCAACAGATTTTGAACATTTTGTCACCTTTCCTAAAAGTGAAATATTATCTACTATCTACAAGCGCTCCTTAGCGTGATTAAATGTGCAGAAAAGACAAGCAGCATGTTCAAATCAGGTTGCTTCCTGGTTTGTTTTACCAAGCATTGGAAAAGGTCCTCCTGATTGTTGATTAGAAGTGGGTTAGTAATTTGAGTTTCTTCCTTCAGGGATATCTGTCACATTCTTTAGCCAAGCCCTGGGGCCCATGCTTAAATTGCTAGATCCAGTTTAAAACTCCAGATTGAGCTTTACATATTAAAGTGCAGGATTGTTTTCAGATTCTTGAGCTTGGCCTGAGGCACTTTCTCTAATTAATCATCCCACAGGTTTAGAAAACTTCTGCTCAGTTCTTTCTGATTTGTCACTTAAAAAGAAGAGAAGGTCTTTGTCAGAAAAGTTCTCATCTGATAAGTGTCACCTCTTATGGATTTTAATTTGTATATCTTTCTTTTTTTAATTTTAGTGGGTTTATCAAACTAGACCGACGGAATGTTTGCATATATCTCCTGTGCCCAACATCATGGCATTGAAAGCCTGCTATAGTAAAGGAAAGGAATGGCTATTTAATCGTTCTTTTATTTCCTATTCAGATCACATACACTTTTACCGAAAGCGGCCTCACAGCACGAAGTCTGATAGTACAGTGGTGCTTTCAGGAAGCAATAATTGAATACTCCTCATTAAACTGGTTCATAAAAGAATCCTATTAAAACCAATACAAATAATAAACCTCGAAAATGCTGCTTTAAATTCCAAAAGGGTGGTGAAGATGTGTTACAGTAACAGTCTTCTGTTCAAAGAGTGATTTTGAAAATCTTGTGGGCTGAATTTCCTCAGTCACGGAGGTACCTGCTTCTATATGAAAGACTCAGGAATACTTTACATGTGTTCAAATGCAGTATACAAAATCAAGGCTCGATTTTGTATACTCGGTCTTTTCTAACAATTTATCCCTAATCCTAACAGGTTACCCAACTGAAAGGCCAATTATCTCTAATCACTTAATTAATTGGTAATTCTTACAAAGAGGATAAACACCTGAACCCACCAAATCTTCTTTGCTTGGGAAAATCCAGCTGGTCCGAGATGCTATTGTAGCTAAATGAGATTTTGGCTAAACTGTGTTAGGGCAAATAATAGTAAATATATCCAATTTACAAAATAATAGTGGAAAAGTAATTTTTTGTTCTGGAGTAAATCACAGAGGTGCTGAGGAAGGCTCCAAATGCACAGGGCATATGGCTTACCTCCTCAACCCAGATGGTACTGCTGGTCCCAAGTCCACCCCTTCACTTTGTCCTTTGGCACTCATCTCTTCTCAGCCTCCCAGCCATGCTGTGGCTTAACACTAGTCTTGGATTTCCCTTTATCATCTGTTATCTCTCAGTGTTTTGTTTTTTCTTGAGGATTTTCTCCAAATTTTTCCTCAGTCCATATCCAACTCCTTTAGAATTTGGTCTTTGAAGGACACCAAAATTCAGATGAATAGTCATTTAACAAAGGGTTACTAAGATATATCTCAGCTGTGAGTCTCAGAAGACAGGAATGCTGCATCTTGTTTGCTTACTGCTCTAGTTCAATGTTCCTTAACTTGTCTGATCTGAAGATTATAAGGGCTCCCATTCAACGAGGCACTCTTTTGCTTTCTTTTTTATTTCTGGAGCCTTGGGGTGATTATTTCCACCCAAACAAAAACTTAAAAAAAACAAACAACAACCCACGTTGAAATCGTTGTAGTAGTAATTTTTAAAATTTGGATTAAATTGAATTATCTTGAGATACACATTTAGAAGGTGGTTTATAATTCGGTTTCAGTCATACGATGTTACAACATCAATTCACCAGTGTATGTTTCCTACACCAATGTCCTGTTTCTCTCTCTGTCTCTTTCTGTCTCTCTCTCTGTCTCTCTGTCTCTCTCTCTCTCTCTCTCTCTCTCTCTCTCTCTCTCTTTCCTGTGGTTGCAATACAGTTACTGAAATGTTATCTTGTATATCACTTTTACCAATTTACTTCCTTTCAGCACTCAGTTCTTGTGCAGAGTGATCATTTCCAATTATCATTTTCGGCGATCCCTTTTTTGTTTGTTTGTTTGTTTTTTGGGTCACACCCGGCAATGCTCAGAGGTTTCTCCTGGCTCTGCACTCAGGAATTACTCCTGGTGGTGCTCGGGGGACCATATGGGATGCTGGGGATGGAACTCGGGCAGGCATGGGCTGGCCGTGTGCAAGGCAAACGCCCTACCTGCTGGGCTATCTCTCTGGCCCCAACAGCGATCCCTTTTCTGCCCTAATATACTCCCCACAACTGGTGGCAAGCTTCCTACCATGAACCTGTTTTCCTGCCCCTCCTTTCTATAGTCTTTGGATATATTCTCATGCTATTTTATTTTAATATCCCACAAACTAGTTTAATCATTCTGTCTGTTCCTCTCTGTAGCATTTCTTAGTATTCATTTTGAAACTGGCTTTAAAGAAATTAAATGCTGGATTCAGGTTAAAAACCAGTAAGTTTTTTGGGGGGGGGCAGAGACAGTAGCTCCTAGTTTATTCTTTTTGTTCTCAGAAAGGTGTATTTTCATGCTGGGGGGTTCTTGAGAATTATATGCAAGATTCAGTAGATGCAAAGATGGGTTTTATTGTATGTTGGGGGCCCTGGCCAGTGACCCCCGACATGGATGAGGAAGATCTGAATCTTGCTGGACTTCAAACCTGCAAGAGGGAAGGACTTGTGACAACTTGCTGCTGTCACAGAAAGACACCAACATGGGGGGGTTCTGGAGAGCAGTTTCCATTTACTGAGCACAGCGTAATCCTTTTATACATTTACCACAGCAGTGGGGTTGATGTTACAAATCACGTAGCATTTGTATACTCAAAGATGGTCACACAGATGACAGTGACTGATTTACATTTTTTCGGGGATCACAAGGCCAGGCCCATTCTGTTATGTTCTAGATGTACACATTTGTTGACAAACAGGGAACTGCCCTGTTTTCTTGGTTAAAACATAGTCATGTTTATATGGGTGGTTGGCCATCTGAAGGCTTCATTACCCTGGGAACAGGGTTCACTTCTGGGTCCATTCTCAGAGTTTAGCTAGGGATCTGTCAGGGCCCAGAAGCTTGCAGCTCAGATCCCAACAACTGAACAGATTAAAGTAGATTTCTCCCTAGATGTCCAAGCCTCTCTTCTACCTATGAATAGCTTCACCAGTCCAAGATGCTCTGTCCTGTGTACTACTTCCCTGTCTTGGTCCTGCTTGACTCTATGTATCCCATATAAACTTTCCTCAGTCTCCGGCCATGACCACATATGCGAGACCCTTTTGCCCTGTGATCTGCCTCTGTCTGTCCCTAAATGGCTTACCAATATGGCTCTGTATCTGGGCATGTTGCCCTACCTGATCCTGGAGGCTTGGGAAGAGAGGGAGAAAGTCCAGAGTGTATGCAGAATGTATGTTGTATGTGCGGGGTGGGGGAGAGAGAGAGAGAGAGAGAGAGAGAGAGAGAGAGAGAGAGAGAGAGAGAGAGAGAGAGAGAGAGGAGAGAGGAGAGACGAGTGAGAGAGCGGGGGTGAATTCTGGGGGCCTCCTCTTATATGCTGCCAAATTCCATTTCCCATTTTAAGTTCTGATTTTCTACCTGTTCTATCGGCAAAGATTTAATGTAACCTAACAGTTCATACCTCAGCTTCTGCTCTATCATTTTTACCAAAACCCAAGGTAAGGAAAAATTTAATTTTTAACGAGAAGTCCTTGTGTAGATTTACAGATAGAGCCGTGGGCCCCAAGAGGCTCATCAGTTCAAGAGGAAATTTATTGAGATCTCTGGGCCCCAGCAGGCCTGCAACCTACCCATTTTAAAATTGTGTTTCCTTATTCATTCATAAAAAATTCCTAGATCTCACCATGCAGACAAGATAGCTACTTTGAGGATGTCAGTCTATCATCTTCCAACTTGCTGCCTTGTTGTTGAATTAAGCTTTGTCTCACCTGGTCACTGGGTCTCTCAAATGACTGAGCCCTTGAACTGCAGTTGATCAGATATTCAAATTTATGTCTTCAACCTGTGCTTCCCCACCACACAGTATTTCCCCTTCCTTTCCCCCTCCACACAGTATTTCTAGTAATCTCATTCCTTCATCTTTACACTCTAGGTCAGTGGTTTTTAAGCTTTGCCCTTATCAAAATATCTATAGGCCTTTTAATTCAGGTTGTAGGACTCCATTCTCACATTTTCTGATTTGGTAATTCTGGGGTGTGGCTAGGAAATTTTCATTTCTAACAAGTTTGCAAATGATTCTGATGCTCTTGGTCAAGGAACTTGTGGAGACATTACTCTAGAGACAAGAGAAGCGAAAGGTTTAAGTTCTATTTTGAGAATCAGTTACATCTCTACTTCATCCACCGTTTTTAGCCACTCAACATATCAACTGATAAAGCTTTTTTAAACTTCAGTTTCTTCACTGCTAAAATGAGTTTAATTGAAGTTCCTTGGTTAATTGTGAAGAGGAAGTTTATTAAACATTTGCTAGAAAAGTAATTGTATTGTGTCTTCCATTACTATTTTTACTTCCTCCCTAAATCTTAATTTTCAGGATTTCTAATTGCATCATGAAGGATTCTTTAAGCACAAAATTTGGACAAGTTTAGTGTGCATCTGTTTGGAAACTATGAGCAAATTTCTCTTTGATAGCATATTGGCAGTATGATTCCAGTTTTAATCTGGACACATACAATAATAGTCAAAAAGCATTTTGAAAGGAGTCTCTTCTTTAAACTGTTATAATACCAAATATCAAACATATCATAAAGTTACAATAATCAAAACAGTATGGTATTATTGACTAGGGACTAGGAAAATGGAGGAAAAGAATAGTGAAAATGTTAATAATGAAAATAAATTCTGGATAGGTTTCTAAAACTCTTAAAGCATTAAAATTTCTTTCTTTAGAACAGTTTGAGGCTCTTCATATTCCTGAATCAACCAGATGCCATTGAGCTACATTGGCACGTGATAGGGTCCAACGGAAAAGTTACTGGCGCCCACTCGAGCAAATCGATGAATAACGGGATTCAAGTGATCAAGTGATCAAGTGAAATTTGCCTATAAATGGATGGATATGGAAAGGATCATGTTGAGTGAAATTAGTCAGAAGGAAAGAGAGAGAGATATGGAATGACTGCATTTATTTGCATGACATAAATACATATATACATATTATGATACCAAAATCCAATGTCAGGCGAGATGTGGATCAGGATGTCTTACCAAAAGTGGAAATTACCGCAAACGTGTGGGAGTCAAAGGTTAGGTAAGACAGAGAAGGGAGCATGTGCGAATAAATTTTGAAAGGGCTAATACCAACCTAGAACTGAGCATTAAATACAGGCAAAAAAAAATGCACACGAGGGCGGAGCGATAGCCCAGCAGGTAGGGCGTTTTTCTTGCATGCAGCCGGCCTGTGCCAGCCTGGGTTCGATCCCCGGCATCCCATATGGTCCCCTGAGCAGCGCTAGGAGTAATTCCTGAGTGCAGAATCAGGAGGAACCCCTGAGCATCGCCGGGTGTGACCCAAAAAAGCAAAAAAAAAAATGCACATGATGGCCTCTAAGTGTATATAGTGCAACCCACAATATGTAAGAGAAGGAAAAGAGAGAGAGGGAGAGAGAAAAGATATAAAGACCCTGCCATTTAGGCAGGCTATGGGAGGGGGGGAGGGAATTGGGGACTTTGGTGGTGGGAAATGGGCACTGGTGGAGGGTGGGGTGCTGGAACACTATGCGACCGAAACCTCCAAACATGAACTACGTTGTAATTGTATATCTCACAGTGGTATAATAAAATATTAAAAAATATATAAAATAAAAATGAAAAAAAAATTTCTTTCTTTATTGGGGAGGATGTGTCATAACCAGCCATGCTCATGTATTACTACTGGCTCTGTGCTCAGTAATTATACTTGGTGGGGCTCAGGGTATCATTTAGGATGCTAGGAATTAAAACCGGGGTGGCTGCATGTAAGCAAAGTGCCTTACCCACTGTACTATTACTCTGGCCCCTAAAAATTATTTCATTTTTCATAATAAATTATAGTTTTTATATATTCTTGATGATAAAATAAATGAAGCTTAACTATATAAATTATAAATCGACATAGGTTGAAACTTGTGCCTTGAAAGAAACACTTATTGTTAATAAAATTTTTTTCAACAGGGGCTGGAACAATAGTCCAGCAGGTGGGATGTTTGCCTGCATGCAACTGACTTGGGTTTGATTCTCAGCATCCCATATGATCCTCGAGCACTGCCAGGAGTGATTCCTGAGCAAAGGGCCAGGAGTAATGCCTGAGCATCACTGGGTGTGACACATAAAGCAAAAAAAAAAAAAATGACACCAAACCAGATCAGAAAACAACATTCAAATTATTTTAGACAAATTGGCACAGCATAATATAGAGACATTCTGTTAAGAGGAGAATTAAATGCAATCTAAACATGTATCAATAGGAAAATTATTAGTATATTGTAATATATCCACAATAGGAAACACCATGCAAAATGTATAATTAGGAATTCAGCAAGAGAACAAATTAGACACAGCAAAAAGCATTTAGCTGAATAATGTGCAATAAGCATATTGAAATTATTTAACTTTTAATAAAGAAATATTCATGGAACCCAAAAGAAGAATTAGGAACCTAAAATGTTCAGCAAGTCTAAAATTTCTCTTGAGAGCATTTGTATATTGCAGATATTGGAAATAGACTAGAAAGCACAGCTTTGGGTTTCTATAACATGAAGAACCAGATTGGAGGCTTCTGAATAAGAAAGTTCATTGTGGTGAATGTTCAAGAGAAAAGTCTGTTAAAAATTTTCATCTGATAACAAAGGGAGAAGAAAAAGATACTTATTTCAAACATAAAGTATATTGATTTTCTAAAAGAAGGCTGTAATAATTCAATGGAAAAAATGTAAGCAGTTAGTAAAAGAGGAGTCACAAGTATCCAATAAATATAAGAAAATTTCCTTAATTTCACTACCAATAAAAAATTGAATATAAAACAAAGATATAAGATTATTAAAAGTTACAGATCAGAAGACATCTATTATATTAGTACATCGGGGCTATTATATTAGTTCAATACTATTTTATTAGTACATTGGGGCTACCATAGCAAAACATTATAGACTAGGTAAGTTATAAAGAACAGAAATATGTTGCTCTTTGTTCTGTAGACTGGAAGGGTAAGGTTACGATGCCAGCATAACGGGGTAAGGGTAAGGTAAGGTAAATCTACCTTTTTCAGGTAGATTTATTATTCTCACATGGTGGAGGGATAGGGATCTCCCTGGACCCAAGCATTCAAACAAATAGAAACTCGATTGGAGAATAAAATAGGTAACTTTTGTGAGAAATAAGATGGTAATACCATTCAACATATATATATATATGTGTATATATATATATATATATATATATATATATATATATATATATATATATATAAATTGAATGGTTAAGCAATCCATTTCATTTCATAGCTTATAGATCCTCGCCAAACTGTCAAATAAAGATGTATTTATAAGAATTTTTTTTTGGTTGAATGTAGCTCAGCAGTAGCTTACTTGCCTTGTGTGTGAGGCTCTGAATTCAGAATTAAAAAAATTAAAAAAATTTAAATCTCTAAAACATTAAAGATTTGAAGTAAAGACTTTGAGACACACATTTTTTTAATAGGATTAAGTGTCTGAGGTTGTAGGATTTTGGCAACATATTAAAAGTTTTGAAATTGAAAAAAAATAAAATGTAAAAATATTCATGTGGAAAAATAAGTATTGACCAATAGACCTGAAAACTAAGCTGTGGTGGCTAAAGATAGATCTCAGAGGGGTTGGAGCACACATCTCTCAGGCTCAGAATCTTAGATTTGATCCTCAGCACTGAAAGAAGCCTTTGTTTTCCCTCACCAACTGCCAAAAAGTCCTTCCATTTTGGCTGCCCCTATCTTTCATTCTATAAAGTGCTGCAGGTTCTTGAGCTGTAAACCAAGGAAGCTTATAGTCTTCCTCAGACCTTGGAAGCACCAGAGACTAAGAAATAAGGGGCAGGATCAGAGCAGGTGGTCAAAGATATAGCCTAAAAGTTCTTTTTTATTTTATAGTTTTTAATCGATTTGTATATAGGATAACCGTATTCTTGCCTCTTCTCAATTGTTTCTCCCCTATATTTGCCCTTTTCCGTTCCTGCTTTGTGAGATTTGACTTTGCATTAAAGAATTTTTTTTCTCCCCCTGTTGTCTATGTCCAGGTTTAGTCTAGTAATAACCACCTTTCTGGGATTAATGCCCACAAATCCCCCTCAAAAACAAAACAGAAACATCTAGCTATCTTACTCTATTGCTTGTCCAAAATAATTAAAATCAAGATTTTAAAATTATGTTTGTGTTCTTAAGTTAATGGTAGCACTGTTAAACCATATTTAAAAAGTTGTGCCATTTTCTTTCTCTCTCTGGACTCCTTCAGAGTAGATGACATTTTTCTTCCTGCAGACATGAACTACTGTGTAATTTGCTGACCTTCGTAGGGTGCCTCTCACAGCCTGAACCTGATCTTCCTTTAAGATGGGCTTGTAAAGCACATTGTACTTCTGTCTCAGCTCTTTGGAAAGAGGGAAGATACAATCTTCCTGAAAATACGGAAGATGCATTGAAATGCCTTTTATGGTTCTTGCCCAGGTCAGAAGTCACAAAAGGATGGAACTTCAGTTTGGCTATTACCACTTTAAGATCTTAAATAAACATAGAGTCCCCATTAGCCTAAATGCAAATGAAAGACATTAATCTTATTTTAGCAACACAGTGAGGCCTAAATTAACAAGGCATCTCTGGGAAACAAATGGAAATCCTCTGATACTTTGTTAAGAAATGAAAAGACTCAAATTTCCTTTTAAAAGAAAAAAACACTATACTTAATTCCATAGGAAGTTCCTACCCTGATGGCAAGTTTCTTTTTTCTCTGCATTTTTTTTAACTTGGGACATGTGGTTTATAATATTATGATGACATGGTTTCATGCATAACTTCATCCCCCACTAACCTTCCACCAGTGTCCCCTTCTCTCCTCAGTGTCCCATTTCTCTTACCTCAACACCCATTTTTTCCTTCCCCTCAGGTAACATCCTACTGAAGACTAGCTTCTCTTCTACATTTCCATAAACTTTTCTACTTCTTACAGGGCTAAGCATTTATTACTTGATATTTTCATTCTTGAAAATGTTAACCTGATACTCATGTACCAACACAGAGACCCTCAGCCACTGCTCTGGCATTTGTTCCATACCACAGGGTCTCCTGAGCACCACCAGGTGTAGCCTTAGTGGTCACCAGCACTCTCCCCTCAATAAATTTCAAAGATGATGTCTCTGCAAATTGGAAAAGAGAGAATGATGAATTTCATATTGAAACTTACTCTACATCTCATGCTTGTAGTATGGTTGTTATCACTTGATCACTTGACATCCCTTATTCATCGATTTGCTTGAGTGGGCACCAGTAATATTTCCATTTGACCCTATCACGTGGCAGTGTAGCCCAATGGCATCTGGTTGCTTCGGGAATACAAAGAGCCTCAACTGTTCGTTCAGGGTCTTAAAGAAGAAGTCTGACCTCGTAGGTGGGCGGCCACGTGATCTTTTGACATCCCATAGGATCCAGTCAGTAATAGTTCTAGTCCAGCGGTCATCTCCAAATCGCATTACATGTCCAGCCCATCAGATTTCCGATGCCTTGGCCAATGAGACAGCATCCCTGACTCGGGGAATAGCCACGGAGGTTGGGGCTCCGGTTCCTTCTCTCACTTGAGTGAGGTTAGATATTCCAAGCATAGCTCTTTCGATTCCTCTTTGGGAGACCCAAATAGCATGCTCACCCCTGCTTTCGTAGGGCCCAGGTCTCTGAGGAGTATGTTAATGTAGGGAGAATGGTGGAGTCAAAGAGATGTGCCCAGAGCCGGAGAGTCTTTGTTCTTTTGGCTATTTCTTCTATGTTTTTGAAGGTATTCCATGCCGCTCTCTTCCTCCTGCGCAGCTCAGGTTTTAGGTCGTTCATCATGTTGACTTCACGACCTAGGTACACATAACTGCTGCATTCAGAGATATTTGTTCCATTGAGAGTGAATGGGGCCTCAGGAACTAGTTCATTTTTCATGAACATAGTTTTGTTGAGATTCAGCTGTAGACCTATCTTTCCACATTCTCGGTCGAAGTCAACCAGCATTTGTGCTGCTTGGCTAATGTTTTGTGTTATTAGAATGATGTCATCAGCGAATCAGAGGTGGTGTAGTTGCCGACCATCAATCTTCACTCTCATTCCTTCCCATTCTAATTGTCACATTATGTTCTCATGGTTGTTATCACCAAAGAAAATTTAACAAAACCAAACAAATACCAGTCAAGTGTTGGTGAATTCATGAAGAAAATTAAATCCTTTGCATATTATAGGGGAAACACTAAATGGTTCAGCCATTTGAAGAATGACATTCAGAACCCTCATAAAGAAAGGAAAAGAAAAACAAAGGCTGGGCATATAGAAAACATGTTAAGTGCTTGCCTCGTATAGGTCATTGTTCAGCTCCAGTTCAATCCCTGCATGATCCAACAAGCACTACCTGCAATTGTGATTTCACTAGAATCATGAGTAGTCACTAAACACAGCCAGGTGTGGTCTCCTACTCCGGGGGAAGGGGGGAAAAGAACAAAACAAAACAGCATCATCATATGATCTAGCAATCAACTCTGTATTATCCAAAAGAATTGAAATTAAGATCTTGTGCTCTTAAGTTAATTGTAGCAGTGTTACATATTTAAAAAGTTACAAACATAAAGGTAAAGAAAATTTGTTTTTTCATACAGTGGAATGCTGGACTGTCTTTGAATAGGAATTCTGAAATTTTTAACAGTATGAACATCCTTAAGGTCATTATGCTAAATGAAGTATGCAGTGACATAAAGACAAATACTGTATTATTCCATATATGTATATATGTATAGACATATATTTTGCCTATAATAATTAAATTGACTGAAAATTAATATCAAAGAGTAGAATATTGGCTGCCAGAGGCTGGGAAGTGGGTAATAGGACTAATAATTAAAAGACATAAGCTTTTGGCTAATTAAGACAAATAATTTCTAGATATCTGATTTATAATATGGACCTATAGTAAATAAGTATTTATTCTATTGTGCACTTGAATATTAAGAGAGTAGATGTTGGTGTCAAAGTGATAAGTACAGCACATAGGGTATTTACCTTGCACACAGACAACCTAACTCTATTTCTGACTCCCTTTCTGGTTCCCCAAGCCTGTGAGAGTGATCCTTAAAGTGCAGAGCCAGCAGTCAGTCCTATGTAGTATCAAGTGTGGCTCCAAAACAACAATAACAAGAGCACAACAACAAAAAAGAGTAGATCTCACACTAGATGTTTTCATTATGATTCATTATTTATTTATTATAATTGTATTATAGCACCATGAGATAGACAATTACAAAGCTATTCATAATTGGGTTTCAGTCATAGAGTGTTCCAGCACCCATACCCCTACCATAGCACATTTCCCACCAACAATGTCCTGAGTTTCCTTACCCCAATCCCGCCTGCCTCTATGGCTGACACCTCTCTCTCTCTCTGTTTCGCTCTTTTATTTCTTAAAAAAGAATATGATATTCACACAATGAATAACTAGCTCATTATTAGCAAAGAAAGGAAAGTATATAAAATAATATGCATGTATGAACATAAATTAGACACAGTGAATAGAGAAAGTAATTCAATATATATGTTATTGAATTATTATGGAGAAGATTGAATTCTTTTTTACTTACTTTTTTTTTTTCTTTGCTTTTTTGGGTCACATCCAGCCACCCTCAGGGGTTACTCCTGGCTCTTTGCTCAGGAATTACTCCTGGTGGTGGTCAGGGGACCATATGGGATGCTGACGATTGAACCCTGTTCAGCTGCTTGCACGGCAAACATACTACCCTCTGTGCTAACACTACATCCTTAAGATTGACTTCTAGATAGTGTTAGAATAATTGTACAATCTTAAAAAAGAGAACAGAGTACACACTCACAAGAATCATTCTAATGAACTCCAAATGTATTATCTATTTTATTGAACTTAAAATTTTAATTGATTTTCTTTCCAAGCTGTCACAGATGGGGTCAAAATCTGTGACAGCTTACAAGACTTAAACAAATATCACTCCACTAAAAGGAAAAAGCACACTGGAGCATCAGATAATTCCAGATCTTTCACCAAAAAAGGGTGAAGATGGACCTGAAATATCTTCTTTCGGAAATCAATGAAATGCTGAAAGAATGATCAGAGCACATGAGTGAATCACAGGATCACAGTGAATCTCATGTGGTTAAACCTGAGAGAACATGACTATAAATAATACTGATTATAGTGAATTTTAGCACACTGAAGTATTAAAAAAACAGTGACTAGTAAACAATGCACAAATTCAAAGTGGCTCATTTCTCAGACTACTGACTCCTACTTCCTTTTTGCTTATTTTTGGGTCACACCTGGCGATGCTCAGAGGTTACTCCTGGCTTTTCACTCCTGGCGGTGCTCAGGGATCATATGGGATACCAGGGATCGAACGGGGTTGACCACATGCAAGACAAATACCCTACCTGCTATGCTATTGCTCTGGCCCCTTGACTAGTACTTTTAAAAGTTGTTTACATCATGGAAAAATAACCAAAGCGATAAAGGCAAGAATTTAAGTTAAAGATGTTCAAGAGAAAGGACAGCTAAATGAGGTGTATAGTCTTTGATTGGATCTTGATTTTAGAACATAGTAGAAAGGGCATCTTTGCAGTCTGTCATAGAAATGTAAATATTGATTGCTTATTAAATCGTATCACATTTCCAGGTGTGATAATGGTATGTTTATATCAGAGAATGATACTGTTTTTAAGAGATGTATGAAACCAAATTCGTGATGGAATGCTATATCTATAGCTTTTAAATGGTTTTGCCAGAAGTGTGAACCTCTGTTTGTGATAGAGAGAGAGGTGGGGAGGGGAGTGAGATAAAGCAAATTGTAGGAACATGTTAACAATCAGCAGTTCTAGACAATGGATATGTCGTGTTTCTTGAACTAACCTTTTTGATGTATTGTAATTTTGAAATGTCAATATAAAAAAGGCAGAGGAATAAAAGAAAAATTATAAAAAAATTACTTAGGCATTACATCAGCATCTATATATGTGAATTTTTGTGAATCATGCAGCTAGTTTAAATTCTTTCAAATTGAAGCAAATGTAAGAAATAAACATTCAGGAGTAAATGATGTACAGAGAAATCATATGTCTCTTTATTTGACAGATGAAGACATCCACAAATAAATTAATTTCCCTAAGGTGACACTCTAATGTGAATAAGATTCCATTTCTATGAGCTCAATTTGGCTGCTGAAAATCAAATATGATCCTTTGAATACTTGATATTTTCTTTCCAGACTATTGACTTGAGGAGTCTTGTTGTATTACACTTTATCAGAGAGAACAGACCTTTCAAGGATTTTGTTTTCCTTTCTTTAAAAAAAAACTTGCTATTTTTATTTCACATTTCAGCAGGGATTGAAATATCAGTGGGGATGCTTTTATTCTTTACCTATGTTCTTCATAAACTGATGAAGCAGTTGGAGGTCCATTAGATGTGTTGAATAAGGTGATAGCAGTGCTGAAATGAACAATAAAAAGCAAACATGTTCAAAGAGATTGAAATCAAGACTTAATACATTAAAATGTATTGGATCTTTGTTCCTTAGTATTATGCCAGGATTTATCTTACTACCAGAAAATATCATGGATCATGATGTTATAGATCAGTATTAGTACCATCTGCTCGGACAAAAGAAACAGTGACTTGCTGTCCTGTTGTGGTGGGTTCACATTCTGCTCTGAACTCTGCCGGCTCTGTGGCAAGTTATTCAGCTTGTCTGTTTTCAGTTTCCTTAAGTGTAAATGGCATTAAAGAAGATATCCAATTGATAGGTTTGTTGATAAGATTAAGTGAAAATGCTCATAGCTCAGGGTTCTATATATATAGTAAATAAATATTTTTAAAATTAAGTGTTGCCTTATCAAACAGATTCTTCTTAATAGAAGTCTTTAAAATAGTTTATATTTTATAGACAACACTGAATGCTTTATTTTAAATTCATATCTTATGATGACTAAAAATTGTTGCCCAAATTTCACCTTAGACTTAAACTTTTTTGAGGGTTAGAATTGGCCTTATTTTAAAATTTTATTACTTATTTTTATTTATTATAGTTTATGAAGTTTAAAACTTTTGACTGAACAGTCCAATTAACAAAATGTTTTCTAATTTTTAGTTTGGTCATATAGATTCATTTAATGTATACATGCAAATATCCTCCCTATATATAATATCAGGAAATACTACCTGTCTATATGAAGCCATAGGTAGATTTTTAATTTTTTCAAACACATATTAAAATTAGTGGTTCAGCTATGTGTGTGTGTGTGTGTGTGTGTGTGTGTGTGTGTGTGTGTGTGTGTGAGCACGCTCCCTTTCCTTATGAAGTAACTTAACATTTGCTTGGGTTTTGCAGTATTTTTATGTGTTTCAAGTACACAGGAGCATATAACAGGATTCAGCGTAAGTTATTATGGACTCCAGATATTTTCCCAATTCTTGGTTGTCTCCATGTTTGTTCACTTGTTTATTTTGCTGAAATAAAATCAAATGCCTGCTATGTTTATGTTGAGGAAATAATATCTGATATTATACCTGTTTTTTAAGAAGAGCCAAGTATAATTAGAACAATAAATCCTACAAATGAAAATAATTTATGAATGAATGATTACATATAAATGACCATAGTAAATGGTCTAGGGAAGTGAAGGTTAATAAAATCAGTCAGAAGTGGTTGGAAAGTTTCTCCAGTTTATGGTGAATGAATTTCTCTTTAAACGTTTGTCAGGAATTGGTCATAAAGGAAGGGAGAGAGATTCTAAATGAAAGGAATCAAGAGATCCAAAACTTAAAATGGTGAGTTTAACATGTCAAAAGAACGAAATAATAAGTAGGCTAGGATGGGGGTAAATCTTAAGGCGAAATCAGAAGTAAGTAGTATGGAGATAGATTATAGAACATTTTAACTGCAGGTAAATATTTCTCCCTGAAGAAAACAGAACTCTTTGAAAGATATTTAGTAGTGCAATAAACTTGATGAAAGAATATTTATGGATATTTGTAATGTCTAGCAGAAAGGAAAATGAAAAACTGGAAGGAGAGGAATCTGATTTAAAAAATATGGGCTGCATCCAGTTTTTTAAGGAAGATGAACATGCATTTACCATAATAATAGAACCCATACATGGAAATTAGGGATGGAGGAAAATAGAGGTTAAGGCACTTGCTTGCATGTGACTAACTCAGGTTTAATCCTCAGCACTGCACATGGTCCTAATGTGGGGAGGGGGGGGGCTGCATGGCAGTGAACTGTAGCTATTAGCTATCAGGAATGAAGACCTGATAAGACCCATTAACCAACAATAGACCCTAAGGAAACTGGATCCACCTTCTTCAGCCCAGCCCTTAGCTCCCCATCAACCTTTGATGGTCCAGCAGAAGATTCCGAACATTCCAACCCAAGGGGATAAAACCCCCTTGGGAATCAACCTGCATTCTCCCTCTTGCCCTCCTCCTCCCCTGTCCTAAAACTTCCTTAATAAAATCTGTTTTACTTCACTACGGAAAAATTCTTTTCTGTGAGGAAGACAAGAACACTGAGAAAACCCTGGGTAAGGCCTAGAACAGATTTTCCTTTCCTGCAAAGAGCAATTCCTTGCTCCAGCCTGAGCCATGGCTCCCAGAGAAATCTCAGGTGGTGGGGATCAATCCCCGTGCCTAGAGATCAAGCGGACATCAGGTGTGGCTTGGCGGCCACCTCGTGGGGCTGGTGGGGCTCAGGTCCATGCTTTGCAGGGGCTCATCGAAGACTTTATTAGTTCTCAGGGCTTTATCAGTCCTTTATCAGGCCCTGGGCATCAGAGGTGGTCCGGGAGAAAGCAACTATCTCTCTCCCCTTCCTGCCTCACATAAACCACCCGTGGGGTGGACCTACATAAGTTCCACAAGCACTGCCAGGGCACAGAGCTAGGAGTAAGCCATGAGCACTCCCATGTGTTCCAAAATACAAAATTGGAAAAAAAATAGGAACCTAAGGTTTGAGTTAGCCAAGTAAATAAAGCAAAGTAATATCTTGCTGGAATTTAATAAAGCTTTGTAAGTTCCTAACTTTCTGTATTTGTGTTTTATCTGTTCAAGCTGTTTGCTATAATATGTTTAGAGTCAATGCCAGACAGTTTCGGTTAAGCCATAGAATTAGCCATTCTGTCTAGTGACTCTGAATCGAAAAAATACCTGCTAAGGCATTACATGTGTAAGTCCTTCACAAAGTCTCATTCAAAAAAATTATAGCTACCTGCTATTTTTTTAAGTTTCTGGGTAAACATAATGAGCGCTTATGATTATGAAGATTACTCCACATTCTAAGGGAGAAGCTCTCAGACTCTTTGTGACAGATGTGTCTGTTAGGAGGCCAATTGGAGGAAATAAGGGAAGCATAAAGTTGGGTAGAGAAGAAATATGCTTTTGTGAAAAACTATTGACCCATATCAAAGTTGTGTAGAATAGGGAACGGTCTAGGAAGAAACATAACTTTTTTGAAGTTTAGTTTTAAACAGGCATATGGTCCACATTCAGAACTTGATATTTTATATTTATAATCTAGTGAAGATGAAGAGTGAGATGATGATATAAAAGGAAGTTGGTTCATTTATTATGTTGCGAGAATAAAGAGTCATGTCTCAAAGGATTGAATGAAGCTCATGACTACTAGAGGGGACATGCTGGCAGGGTGTAAGGAGATGATTACTTCTTTTTCTCAGTTAACTGGAAAGCAGAGAGAGGTTTGGCTCCAGACTTGCTATTCCAGTAGTGTGTCCTTATGATGTCATTCCTAGTGAATCTAAACACAGTTTCAGTCAAATTCTTTTAGAACCTCTGGGGAATTGCTGTAGAACAAATTTTTAGTTATTGATTGGAAGAAAGCTGAGAGCTTCTTGATTCTTTTTTATTTTGTTTTATTTTATTGCCTTTGGGTCACATCCTGTGGTGCTTAGGGCCTATTGCTGGTTCTGCACTCAGGAATTACTCCTGGTCACGCTCAGAGGAACATATGTGATGCTGAGGACTGAACCTGGGTTTGCTGTGTCAAGGAAAATGCCTGACCCACTGTATTATTGCTGAGTCTCCAGTTTTCGATTCTTCTACCATTCTAGCCTATAGTTGGGTGTTTCAACAAATTTGTTTCTTTCTAATCTTCATATTCTTATCTACTTCTACGTGATCTTTGAAAAATCTTCTGTTTAGGGGCAATAGCATTAGTGTTTTGGGTAAGAATTGGGAAACCCGACAAATCAATACTTCTGTTTGTGCATGGGGTCACACCATTTCTATGCACTGTACTTAGTACTTTATATATGTTTCAAAACTCAGAATTTTGGATACCCAAACACCTTGTAATTTTGGTGAAGGTCTTAATGCTCATCAGGGAATATGCTTACTGTTGGTAAACAAACATTAATAGTGAATGCATGGAAAGAATAATATTCTGGAATCTAGCTCTAGCTAGGTATTTTTCTTTGCCTTAGGCTACTTTAAGTCAAATGGCTTATGTGCTGAGTTTCCCCTCAGAGATGCCAAAAAGAGGAAAATAAACCCCAAGGCATGGTTTTCTAATGAATATGAAATCTTGCCATAAGCAACCTATCACAATGGAAATACTGGCCTTGCCCAGAAAGTCAGGAGAACTTATATTTGGGTGTGAAAGGATAATTTTTCCTTTGGTAGTTGTTTCCTGTTCTGAGAAAATATTTGCATATAAATGTGTAAGGGGAATTACAGAACCAGAGCTAAAATTTATTTTTGTTGAGCATGTGTTAATATAATACTTCTAAAATGCAAAGGTCTTTCTGCCTGACTGTATTAATAAAATATTCTCAGAAACTTCCACCTCAGAAGTGGCCATGCTGATGAAAATATATATCTTTAAAAAGAAGAGAAGAAGAGAAACAAGTATCAGTGGAATAAACTAATGAGTTTTTAGTGTATGTATATGTTTGTTCTCTAGGGACCCTTTTCTCTAATAAGAAAAATTACTATATTTCTCAGAAATGTTTTTTCTTCTAAGAGAATGAGGGATGCAAATGAGAACATTTATGTGTGGTTTAAATTGCTTATTTTGTTAAATATTTATATTTTGTCTGTGTTCTTTTCTCTATGGTTCCATTAGAAAACAGAAATGGAAGTAGTTTCTGTATGGAAACAGAATATTTTGAAATGTGTTTCAAAATAAATGAATAAAATAGAATTAGAGACCAGATAACTTTATTTTATTGAAAATTCAGAGTACAAGATAAAGTATAAGACAAACATGATACTTTGTTTGCAATCAATAGTTAAAGACTATCCATTCCTTGCTCTCTACCGTCGAAGGGTATTAATGCAGTGTGGTGCTTTTGGAAAGCAACTTGGAACCTGGAGATCCCACTTATTTGCCAATATTTTATGACCAAGCAGATGTGTATGCAAATCACACCTGTTCTAATTCCAGAAGCTTGCTTCAGTCAATCACTTTAAAATAACTTCTGTCTCCAAGACATAAAACGTACTAAAGCATGTTGAAGGCTGGACAATGAAGGTGTCAGCAGCTCCCTGACCAAGGGCACTGCTGAAACAGACGGTCACATTTTCTATGCTTTCATAGTACTCTGGGGAGCACTCAATGACAAATCAATGGACACTCCTCATGGATGGGAAAGTGAGAAGCTCGGAGAATGTGTTGGGGGAGCACATAAGCTCATCTTGCTCTACAAATGCTTTTCATTTGCTCCTCAGTTTAGAAAAATCTTGAAGTAGTAATGGCCTTGGGTGGGATAGTAAGAGCAGGTAAATCTTATTTAGAATGTCAAACTTGTCCTCTGAGAAGGTAAAAAGCAAAGTAGCTGGAATTTATGGTATCTTTTACTCTTAAAACATTTTTATCTGGTACACAACAGGTTTCATAACCAGAAGAACACACTAACATTTTCCCTATGACAATAAATAGGTTAAAATACCTAGTTCTAAAATGCACATCTCCAGATGCCACTGTTCTGTTGAGTTCTGCATAAGAAAATCTGGTTTGTTCCATATTTGAATTGATTTTAATTATGAACATTATAAGATATAAGTTCTTATATTTTTCTTTCCCGTATATATCTCTTGTTTATTTTTCTTTTTAGTAAAAGCAGGCTGTTGGGTATAGTTAGAATTTATTGTTTATGTGTGGAAGCAGCAAAATTATTTTTTATTCTATTTCTTGCAGATACTTAACAGTTAATTGTTGCTGAGAGCAATCGTGTCTATTGTTTTTAATCCATGGCTATCCTTTTGTTACTGACTGATTATCTTGCCAGCAGCTACATTTTTTTTCGTCATGAAAAGTAGTTTCACATTCTTTTTTTTTCGCCACTGTCCTTTGCTGTATCACTACTATAAATTCTTTGATAGAAATGGAGAACAAGCTTAGGTTTTGAACAGATATATTCCAATGTTATCCATCAAGCTTATTCTGATCTCTTATTGATAACTATCCTTACATTGCTTTTTAGGACCTCGGAGTTTGTGCCCAGGGTGAAATCTCCATCAGAAAGATTCTACTACATGTTCTTGAGTTTTAAGATATAACTTTCAATTGTCTTAGAAACAAATTGGTATAGACTACAGTCTGAAAGAAGCTGCAACTTCAGTTTTACTGAAGGGGATTATTGTTATTCACCCTGTGTACCTACATCTGTGCAGGAAAACCAAAAGACCCTGTACAGTATAAGCTTGAAAATCTTGAAATACTCTGCAGGACTTGATGCCAATATTGAAGCAATGTATTCTCTTACAGCCTACATAGGTCTGTTCTCTGTGCTGTCATTTCCAGAAGCAACAGACAAAGCCAGGGGATCAATCCTCTTGCTTTTAGCCCTTCATGGTCAGAGTTGCTCACTGTATGTTACAGGCCGGAAAGGAATTGTGTTAAAATATGTTTTATATTTGCTATTTTTTTTCAGTATAGATCTAGATTTCACAAATTTGGAATCATACTAGGCACATCACATTAAAGCAGCTTTAAATCTTCATAATGCAGCATAATACACATCTTATTATTAAAATTTCTTTGCGAACCTGCCATTTGATAGTAATAAAGTATTCTCTTTTTTTCCTTTTTAAAAATATTTTATTATACCACCGTGAGATATACAGTTACAAAGATGTTCATGTTTGGATTTCAGTCATATAGCATTCCAGCACCCATTCCTCCACAGTGCCCATTTCCCACCACCAATGTCCCCGATTCCCTCCCCTCCCATAGCCTGTCTCTATGGCAGGTTCTTTATCTCTTTTCTCTCTTTCTCTCTCTTTCTCTCTTGCTTCTCTTACACATTGTGGATTGCAACACATACATTTAGAGGTTACTATGTGTATCTTTTTGCTTATATTCAATGCTCAGTTTAGGCTGGTATTATCACTTTCGACAATTATTAGCTCACTTCAGCTCTCTGTCTTGCCTAACCTCTGACTCCCCACACATTTGTAGTAGATTCCACCTATTGACAAGACCTCCTGATCAATGTTTCACCTGACCTTGGATATTGGTATCATTGTGTGTATATATATGTATGTATATATAATATATGCACACATATATGTGTGCATATATTATATTACATATATATGTATATATGATATATATCACTATCACTATCTGATAGTGATATATATATATCATGCAAATAAATGCAGTCATTCTATATGTCTTTTTTTTCCTTTTGGCTAATTTCACTCAACATGATTCTCTCCGTGCCCATTAATTTATAGGAAAATTTCATAACTTCATTTTTCCTAATAGCTGTATAGTATTCCATTGTGTAGATGTAACAAAGTTTCTTTATACAGTCATCAGTTCTTGGGCACTCTGGTTGTTTCCAGATTATGGCTATTGTAAATAATGCTGATATGAAAATAAAAGTGGAGATGGTGTTTCTGCTGTGAGTTTTTGGCTTCCCAGGGTATAGTCCCAGGAGTAGTATGGCTGGGTCAAATGGGAGTTCAATTTCTATTCTTTGGAGGAATGTCCATATTGTTTTCCAAAAAGGTTGTAACAGTTGACGTTCCCACCAACAGTGGACGAAAGTCCTTTTCTCCTGCATCCACGCCAGCACTTGTTGTTCTTGCACTTTTGGATATGTGCCAGTCTCTGTGGTGTAAGATAATATCTCATTATTGTTTTGATTTGCATTTATCTGATGATTAGTGATGATGAGCATTTTTTCATATGCCTTTTGGCCATCCTAATTTCTTCCTTGTTGAAATTTCTGTTCATCTCTACTCCCCATTTTTTGATGGGGTTGGCTTTTTCTTGTAAAGCTCCACCAGTACCTGATATATCCTGGATATTAACCCCTTATCAAATGGGTATTGGGTGAATATTCTTTCCCATTCTCTTGACTGTCTTTGTATGTTGGCCACTGTTTCTTTTGAGGTGAAGAAGCTTTTTAGTTTCATTTAGTCCCATATGTTTATCTTTGCTTCTAGTTGCTTTGTTAGTGGTGTTTCATCTTTGAAGATGCTGGAAAGGAATTGTGAAAGTGAAAATGTTCAGCAGAAAGTTGATTTCATCGTTAAAAGGGTCAGGGTGCAGATGTTTGCTTTTTAGAAGACACCTGTTAATTTTAGCTCTTTGTTTCAAGGCAAAACCCAGCCTTAGTCACTGCCACTTTTCCTGTTTCCTCACACTTATTCTCATATATAAATCCTGTACTATTATCATTATCTATTTTTGTGAAAATACAATAAGATAGAAACATCATCTCAGTTTATGCAGCTATAGTATGAAATAATATCTTAAAGAAGTATAAGTTGACCGTCATGTATCTATTACTCATTGATTTTTTCTGAAAATTAGAAAAACTCATTTGGGCAACATCAGTAAAAGCTTTGGATTTAGTTATGTACTAAAATATATCACTCACTTTTCTATACACTGTGATGACATTTTTATAGAAAAATTGTATCCTGCAACTATCCTTTAATTTCTTGAAAACTAGATGAAAAGTATATTATTTTAAAATATCCAGAATTGAGCTGGAGCGATAGCCCAGTGGGTAGGGTATTTTCCTTGCACGCAACCAGCCTGTGCCAGCCTGGGTTCAATCCCGGCATCCCATATGGTCCCCCAAGCATCGCCAGGAGTAATTCCTGAGTGCAGAGCCAGGAGTAACCCCTGAGCATCGCCGGGTGTGACCCAAAAAAGCAAATACTTATGTTGGTGTTTTATTTTAGTGGGACATTAGTTTACTGAAGGAAGATGGAAATGTTTTTAAGAAGATAAGCAGATACAAATCACACCGTTATGAGAAATGGCATATGAAAGGTTGCTACTCTGTGTCTCATATTGATTTGAAAATGCAGTTGGAATGATGTTTACATGTCAGAAAATGTAAGCATACATGTAACAGGAGCATAACAGTGCTAAGACAAATATTTCCAACTTGTCTCCAAACTTGCTTATTACCTACACTGTCCAACTTAGTATAACCTGAGTTCTATAAAGAAATAACTTAATGGATGGTTCTATCACCAAACATCACCATTACTTACTACCCATTATTTACCTTCTCTATAAATTTTACAGTTTATTATCTCTGTTCTGAAAATAAGTAAAATGAAGAGATTCCCAGAGAATCACCTAAATAAAATAGCTTACATGCTTTCAAGGTGGAGTTATTGTCCAAAGGGCAAGAATATGTCCAGATACTGGGAAAGCATTGTGGAGACTGGATCCTCAGAATCTTCTGTGTACAGTCATCCTCATGCTTCATACGGTGACTCCTGCACTGTTGTCTGCCTGAGCTTCCACTCATATGCTCTCCTCACACCAACATAACACTAACCACAAGTGGCTGAAGATATCAAGTGGAGATAGTGAGATTACAGCTGTTGAAATGTGTTGCATGTTCCAATAACAAACATGAGCAAGCTTTATCTGTTTATTGGAAACCTATCTTGACATTAAAGTTTTCTTAAGTTCAATAGCTTATTTGTATATGGCAAATATATAGTTTCCTGATAACATCATTTTCCTACCCCCCAAAATAAATTGAATATATAGAGTTTTTAAAACCTGGTTTTCCTGAGTTTAGTACCGGAAGGTTTTTTCTAGCTTGATATTTATATTAATGTTTTATCTTGAAGGAACTTTTTTGATCACAAGAGGTTTTGCTTTGTGACCATTGCTCATAAAGTAAAATGTGAAAGGGAAAATGTGTAATTTTTCATGTGAGAAAATAATTATAAATTCTTAACAATTTGATAAGATACTATAGATCCATCTGTGAGAATCAGTTGTGTTTTGTGACATAGAAAATCATGTTATTTGAATTACTCTTTCCAAACATAAGGTTTTTCTCTTCATCTTTGCCAGGAAGTTCAGCAATATTCTTATGACATGTATTTAAATATTAGCTATTCTTGAAACTAAGTTTTAGAATTTTATCACTTGGAGCTTTAGAACTTCCATAAATATTTTAAGTAGAACTGGTTTTTGATTGACCTCAGTCAAATTTAAATATGTAACATAAATATTATCATATTTTTGCTTTTTATCTGAAAGAATAAATACTTGTGGTCTAAACTTGAAGAGACACAAGGGAGAGAGATAAAGCAAGTCTGTATCTCCAACTAGTCCATATTCTTTCATGATAATCAAGTTATTTTTATCACAATTTATATATAATGTTAAAAACTAGACTATATTGTTTATTCTGCTTGATTTCCATCTACTTAACATGTGACTTTCAAGATTTCACAGACAGTACTTTGGGAAAGCATCTCTCTGAGATGTATTTAGAATGTGATTCCCACAACAAAAACAAAACAAACAAAAAAGGTCCCTCAGATAAGCTTCAGCTCTGTACCTATCTTGCCACCACATCCTAGTCATACCATCATCTGTTAGCTGTCACCATCCCCCATACATAGCATGGTTATTTATCATTCCTGAAATGTGTTACAATTTTTAAAAAAGTAAAACAGTATCTTCTAAAGCTTGTGAATTTTTGTTTATTTCTTTCTTTTTTTGTTTATTTATAATCAGAAATCAAATGCATTATAATAGTAAATTATCCTGAGAATTGGCTAAGAATTAACCTAAGAATTAGGCTCAGTCTAAGGAACTCTAATGATGTGTGCTTATATAATGTTTTTACAGATGTTGGTAGACAATACTTCTATTCCTTTCTCATTAGGTAGGGGATTATGAATAATTTTTAATGCTTATAACTGGTGTGACAAAACTCAACATTTAAACTAGTTTGGTAATACTTTGGTAAAAATATAATAGAAAGATGGCCAGAGAGATAATGTGGCAGGTAAGGTGTTTGCTTGCATGCAGCTGACCTGGGTTTAGTTCTGGCACTAGTATAGTCCCCCTGATCTTTCTAGGCTTAATTTCTGATTGCAGAGCCAGGAATAAGTCCTGAGTACTGCCAGGTGTGACACCAAAATACAATAAAAAGGATTATTTTTCTATTTTTTTGTTGAATTCACAAATTAGTAAGAGCTATCTTTGGAAAATTCCATGAATTATGTATGAGGTGTGTCACATGTATGCCTCCAACTATTCACAGGAAAATGATGTAATGAATGATCATAATTTTATAAATGCATAGAAAAAATCTTATATTCATGTTGAACCTAACCATGTTAACAAAATATTTTAAAAATACTTTTCAAGCAGCAGTCATGATATTATGATCCAGTGATATAAACCACTACAGTGAAGATAAACTTGACACTATAATATACAATCCCTGAAGTGTTATGAATGACTATGATGTATAAATGTAACTTGGAAACATCTTCATGCTGAGATTTAATACTTGAGGATCAGCATAGTGGTAAACTTTGAAAAAAATAAATATATCAACTAAACAACCTTCATTATTGTGTCCACCAGGAGTCTTGGTATGAAATCTTTTCACATTGAGAATCATTTCAAGATTGAGTCAAAAAGCCTAAAGCATGCAGGATATCAACCATAAAACAAAAAATTGTTTTAAGAACTCTTGAATTCTTTCATATGAACTTTTGCATATAATGTATGTAAACATATTTGTAATTTAAAGGTAGATTTCCTGAGTATATAAAGGATAATTTATATATTCATATATACACATATATGTATACATATACATATATATGCATATATGTACATATATGTAGATATATGTACACACATATATGTACAAATATATCCTTAGATTACTTATTCTTTCCAGACAGTTGAGTAAATAAAAAATAGAAAAATGTTGAGTTATGTTAAGTGATAATTATTATCACAACATACACTTAAAGTCTTAAAGTAATTAAAATAAAATTAATGTTGTAGACAAAACAGGTCAATGAAACTACTTTGTGTGATGCCGTAATGATAAAAATTTGTATAGTTTTCATCAGCTGTTAGGAAAAATGAAGTTATGAAATTTTTGTAAAAATGGATGGACTTGGAGAGGATCATGTTGAGTGAAATTAGCCAGAAGGAAAAAGACAGATATAGAATGACAGCATTTATTCTCATTGTTTATATATTTATATATATATATATATATTTATATATATAGATATATATACACACATACATACATATAATAGTATGATACTAATATCCAAGGTCAGTCAAAACATGGATTAGGAGATAAGTCAATAGGTGGAATCTACCACAATCGTGGGAGTCATAGGTTAGATAACTTAGAAGGGAACAGTGTGCTAACAGTTGTTGAAAATGGTAATAACAGCCTAGAACTGAACATTGAATATAGCAAAAAGATACACATGATAACATCTAAATGTATGTATTGCAATCCACAATGTGTAAGAGAAGGAAGAGAGAAAGAGAGAAAGAAATAAAGAACCTGCCATAGAGGCAGGCTAGGGAGTGGGGAGGGAATTGGGGTCATTGGTGGTGAGAAATGGGCAGTGGTGGAGGGATGGGTGCTGGAACATTGTAAGACCGAGACCCAAACATGAACATCTTTGTAATTTTATATCTCGTGGTGGTATAATAAAATATTACTTAAAATTTGTGTAGTTTCTTGTTTGAGCAATTAGAACATTGATGTTATAAGTATGTATATACCACTATATACCCAACCTTATGCTTCATTTTGTCTTGAGGAAAATACCTAGGAATGAATTTACTGATCCATATGATGTGCATACACTTAGTGCCAAACTACTTCTAAAGTGACAATTATGATTTCATAATTTCAGTCATACAGTGTTCCAGCACCCATCCCAACCAATTGCACCAAATAGGTACAATTTCCCTACCTGTTTGGTGACACTTGGTATGGTGAAACTTTCTAATTTTGTATGTTCTAATAGATGGTAGTAACAAATCATATTTATAAGCTGTCTATTACTAATCTTTGCATGTAATTATTTGCCACTTATGTATCTTCCTGGTGAAGTATCTATAAAATATTTTGGCATTTAAAAATTCAATTACTCTTAATGATGAATATTGAAAGTTTCCAGATAGCATTATGGATTTTATTTTATGCCTTTGATGTCTCCATTCAACTTTTGGTATATAAGGAATACAGTTAAAATAACTGTTCCAAAGGCCTTGTCTAATTTTAACATCAGAATCAATTCTGAGTGATCTGAATCTCCTTAATATGGGCTGAACTTTTCCATTTATTACCCTGACTATTTATTAGAACTACTGATAATCTTGGATTAGATGCCACCATTGTGAATTTTGTCTTGCTAAGTGTTAAATTTGGGATGTGTCTTTCTAGAGACCCCAACCTTTGTTCTGAGGTACAGTTAATATCTTAGAATTAATTTGTGTTTTCAGGTTTTATTTCTTAATCTGAGATACTGCTTAGAGTAGTACCTAAGTTATTTCCATGGGTGAGGCAAATCCTTCCAAATCTCTTTTAAGTGTCCCTTGAATTATGAGGTTTGGGGTCTAGTGATTGTTAGGAAGGATTCCCTGGTTTTTTTTTTTTTTTTTTGTGACCATCTGAATTGCCCCCTTTAATTATTTTAAAAGCTCCTTTCCTTGGTGTTGGGTGGTCTCCTTATACATAAGTGCTGATAAATACTCAACTGGCTATTCTATGGAGACCCTTTTATATTCCCGATTTCTCTTTCCTTGTAACTCTTTCCTGTCAAGCGATTCACTTGCATGAATTTAGCTCTTCTTTTTTTCCCTGGATCATCTCTGTATAAGACTCAGTTTAGTCCTCTCTATCCAATGAGACAGTGAGGGGGCAGTTAAAGACTCACTTTATTTGCTTTCTCTCACCATCTTTTGGGTATTAAGTCCAGTGTTTTTAAATCTTGCTTTATTTGTCCAAATCATAGTGTTTATTTGCTAGTCTAGTTATTACCTCATCAAAACTAAAAGGAAAGGTCTCTCTAAATTGAAATTTCTAAGTACTCCCCATATGGGATGCCAAGGATCAAACCCAGGTCAGCGATGTGCAAGGCAAATATCCAATATTAAGCTTTCCTTTAATTTTTCCCCTGATATTGAAAAGATTATTATTTAATATGTTAAGCTTTTTATGAATAAACATATTCATTATATTTTGAATTATAAATTTCTGCCTTGAGAAATTAGAAGTATAATTGCATAAAATATGTATAATATTTGTATTCAAATACAGAATTAAAATATGAATGGTCAAGGATAGCTAATGTAGAAATCATGAGGCTCAGACTGTAATCATCTTTTCTGTAAATATTTTTTATTTTTTTCCCTTTTTTTATTATACCACAGTGAAACATACAATTACAAAGGTGATCATAATTGGTTCTTGGTAATACAGTATATCAGCACCCATCCCTCCACCAGTGCCCCATTTCCACCACCAATGTACCCCCACCCCTCCTGCCCACCCCATGCTGCCTTAATAGCAGGTACCCCAGTTTCCTCTCTTTCTCTCTCTCTCTCTCTCTCTGTCTCTGCATCTCTCAGCCTCTTATTTTACACATTGTGGCTAGCCCTGCAGGTATTTAGAGTTTATCACTTAAGTCTCTTTGTGTATATTCAATGGTGAGTCTTAATCTGCCATTACCATTTCCCACATTTAGTAAAACACTGGTATCTATTTTCTGTAAATATTTTTTTAAATGAAAGTCAAGTTAATGTAAACAAAGGGATAAACATGATAACCCCTAAGTGTATGTATGGCAAGCCGCAATGTGTAAGAGAAGGGAGAGAGAAATAGAGAAAGATATATATATATATATACATACATATGTATATATATATATATGCATATATGCATATATGTACATGTATAATATATGTATATATATATCTCTATATATGCACATATATACATATATAGATATCTATCTATCTATCTATCTATTTATATATATATATATATATATATATAGAGAGAGAGAGAGAGAGAGAGAAAGAGAGAAGAAAAGAAAAAGTGCCTGCTATAGAGGCAGGCTGGTGGGGGAGGGAATTTTGGGACATTGGTGGTGGGAAACGGGCACTGGTGGAAGGACGGGTCCTGTAACACTGTGTGATTGAAACCCAATTATGAAAATCCTTGTAATTGTATATCTCATGGTGGTATAATAAAAAAAGATTATAAAAATGAAAGTCAAGTTATAACTTGACTTGAAATGTATATTGATTGAGATTTATGAAAATATAAATTATATACATTTATACAATTGGAATACTATATATAGTTAAACTTAAATTTCGAGGATGCAATGTGCCACATAACAACTTTTTCAACTATTTAGACAGGTATTATCATTACAATTTTAAAAATAAGGAGAGTGGAATATTGTCAGTAAAATGATGTATTTGTCGATGACTTGTCTTATCTGATAGCATGCGTGGCGTTTACTGAACCTCTCTTAAGGCTCCTAATTGTTTCTCATATGCTATGAGACCATACTGACTCTAAATCAATAATAATCATGTTTATAATCATTATGAATAATTGTATTATAATAATCATCATGATTCACGATCACGATCACGATCTTCCCGTTAATCATCTATTTGCTAGAGCGGGCACCAGTAATATCTCAATATGTCCTGTCACATGCTGTAGAGCCAAGGGCATCGGCTTGGTACAGGGAACATAAAGAGCCTCAAACCATTATATTAGGTCATAAGAATGATCTAATATAATTGTTACTGGCATTTGGCATATCAAATACAACACGAGCAGCTTGCTAGGCTTGCCGCGGGAGGATACTCTATAAACACCTCCAATCATCATGATTATACTCTTACTATAATGCATTTGGATTAAGTACATGACAAGACATGTATGTTTAGAGGGATACAATTTGACTTGGAGGAGATAGACAGCTCCTTGAGGCCTCATGTGTGTTTGCTTTCACTTTTGAGTACGTAGCAATTTTGTATTCTGTTGTTGTTGTTGGCTTTTTGGATTACACCGCTGATGTTCAGGGATTTCTCCTGGCTCTGAACTCAGGAATTACTCCTGGATGTGCTCAGGGCACCATATAGGATGTTGGGGATCGAAACCCAGGTAGGTTGCATGCAAGGCAAACGCCCTACTTGATCCACTGTTGATTCGGCCCTGAGTATGTAACAATTTTTTCTCACAGTTGCTAAATGATTTTGCTCCAATTTTCTTTGAATTTCTACTACTCAGCATAATCTCATAATTTCAGTATTTGAATAATATAATAATTAATGATTTATATATTTTTCTTATTTTCCCCATGTCTACTTTTTATTTGAGTTGGGAGAAGGGAGTATGTCCAACTGTGCTCATGGTTTACTTTTAGCACTGTGCTCAGGAGGTCTTTCCTGAGCATATTAAAGATGACATGTAATGTCACGATTGAACTCAGGTTGACTGCGTGCAAGGCAAGCAACCTACTGCTGTGCTATCTCTCCAGCCTCTGCTTTTCTTTTTTCTTCCATTCACATCCAAATCACACTCTAACAACTGTCACCATGTCCATCTTGCCCACTCCTTGAAGCCACATAGCCTTATCTATAGCCCTCTAACAACTAATGTTCCTGATCCTGCTTTTAGCCTTTGAAAGTCTGACTTTTTTAATATAGTAGCCACAGTGACTTTTGAATGTATCAGATCACTCCATAGTTAAAAAGTATAAAGTCTGTCAAGCTGAAAGTAAGTTGGCAGTTTATTTCAAACTCTGTTTCAGGAGCTCTCAAGTCCAGGAGGGTTCTCTGCTGCCATTACCTCTCTCACTTGTCCCCCTCGGCTGATGTGGCCTTTGTACTCTACCACATTAGTCTTATATCACACTAGTTTTTCTGTCTACTTCAACTTTTAACCTAAAGGGATTTGAATAATGGTATCTCTTACGGAGTGATCATGTAAACCTCCTAGGTTTTACTCTGGAAAAAGGGTACCCATTTGGCGATTCAAGTTGTCCATTTGTTAAAGAATAAGTTACAGTCACTTGTTCTTATAAGCTTTGGGGAAGAAAAGATGCCTTCATTTTGAAGAGCAGTGTGGTTGGTTTGTGGTCAGGGAAAAGCCAGTCTACAGCTTACGGCTCACCTGGGAGGCTAATGTTACTGTTTTAACCATGGATTATGTAGTGTCCATACTGATAGAACAAGTGTCATTCTTTCTATCTCCCTTTGTGTGGTGTCACTTGCCTAGCAGACATTTTTTAGCTTGAATAAGCGTCCTTAGGGATATAACATATCTAACCTTCCCTCCAAGGTCAACTGCAGTTCAATTGACAAGGACAGAGCTATTACAGCTTTGTTATACATTTTTTTTTACTCAGATCTATTTTGTACCATTAATATGAACATTGCTGTTGTGCTAGAAAAAGCAGGTTCAAGGAGAAGAACATGAAAAATGACTTGGGGAGAAATAAGAGCTTTCTAACAATGAGATATATCAATGTAAGAACTCATTAAAAACATGCCATTTATAATGCACAAATTGTAGTCATTGCCATGGCCATCATTGTTATTCTGAACTGCTAGGCCAGATTTCAAAGGAGACCAGTGTCCTCAGACAGTCTCTTTTGTCGATGATGGATTTTTCTTTTTTATGTTGCGGTGCTATAGGATTTGTTCCTCTGCTTAGTTCAAAGGGCCGCATTTCAGTTCATCCCTTTTTTCACCAATTTCCATTCCATCTTGTCACTTCTTTGCTAGTTATAGACCTTAAGATTTCTTTTTTCCTTTGAAAATCAACCAAATAGAAATTATCTTTCTGCTTCAAGAAATACAAAACTTTCATTAAAATATCAATAAAAACGATACCCATAGAATCTGTGTAAAAATCTGGTTTTTTATATTAGAATGTTTTGATGATTTGTGTTTTAAAAAAGCAGAGAGTATTATGCATTTTTACAGTAAGCGGGAAGATGACTTTCTCTACCTCAGGTGGACAGTTTATACACCTGCATGAAGAAATATTTAGCCTGTCTTTTGCTTTCTCTCTCTCTCTTTCCCTTTTCAAGGTAAAAATAACCACTGTGCTACCATTTGAACTAGTTCAACAAATATGTTGATAGTTGTAAGCATACGGCAGCAGTGAAGACTATATTGGTGATTAGAAATCAAAATTGGTGTTATTTATTTTGAAGGAAACATCTGCATTCTGCTGGCATAACAGGGCTAGCAAATAGCAATAAATGGATGGAAGAAAATATATGACACAGAAAAAACTATGACTGCTTGTCTGTCTTTATTATATAATTGGAAATAAAAGTAATTCCAACTATCCTTCATAAAATACCAGATTCACAAAGCTCAAACTATGCAAGGTTTTAGATGCTATTTATTTTAATGGATTAGAGACTGATATGGATTGGATATCTGTGTTTAAACTTCAAAAGGTGGCAGAAATGTAGCTTAGTGTTAGGATACCTTTGACATGATAAGCTCCTGGATTTTATCAATGGTACACACGCACGCATGTGCTCATGCACACACACACACATTAAGATATCAAATGGTCAATTCTGACCCTCAATGTGATTGTAGTTTTTAGATTCTAATATAAAATTGTGCAGAGAGGGTGACTTTGGGAAGTCATAGGGTTAGATAAGGTGGGGGGGTGGGTGGCAGCTCGTGAGGGATTAATGCCTTGATATAAGAGTCCCAGCTGGAGATCTATCTCATTTCTCTTGTCTTTCATTCTTTCTCTTTCTCGCCTGAAAACCTCCTACTCAAATAAGCCATATGAGTGCATAGAATCTGCCTACAAGCCAAAGGAGAGGATTCACAATGAAACCTATCTTTCCTGTACTTTCAACTTGGACTTCTCAGTGACTGTGAGAAATGAATTTCTATTCTTTGAGCTGACTGATCTATATATTTGCTTTTGTTACCAAGTAAACTAAGCAACTATGAAAATATGTATGCATTCACATATGTGTGCATATATGTGGTGTGTGTGTTTGTATGTGCGAACATATACTAGGCTTGGCATGACAGAGTAGAATCAGGTGCAATAGATTCTGTATTAAAACTTTTGCGGCCTCTCATGTTACAGTTGACAGCATCTGGGGCTTGACTTATCAGAATTTCTCACCAGATAATGAGTTACAATTCAAAAAGGAGAAACTATGAATCTTGTTCTCCCTCAATCAATGCCATGGAAAAAGTATGAGTTAAACTTGGAACTTTAATAACAAGTTTACTAAGACAAATTGAACCATGAGATCTTTCCAAGGTATGAGAAGGTTTGCAGTACTCAGAAAACTAAAATTCTGGTATAAGGACTTTTTCTTTGCTTTTTGGGTCATACCTGGCAATGCTCAGGGGTTACTCCTGGCTCTGCATTCAGGAATTACTCCTGGCGGTTCTCGGGGACCATATGGGATGCCAGGGAATCGAACCCAGGGTCAGCCGCATGCAAGGCAAATGCCCTACCCGCTGTGCTATCACTCTGGCCCTAAGGACTTTTAAAATGGGTTTTTACTGGAGAAAGATGGAGATGAGCTTGGAAAATTGAATGGTATCTAGATTTAAAAGGGCCTTATAAGACAGTGGTAGGAGTTCTCCTACCCCAACCTTTTCCCCCTCTATTTTAAAAATGTTTTTTGGTCCAAACCCAGTGGTACTAAGGGTTTACTCCTGGCTGCACTCATGAATCACTCCAGACAGGGCTTGGCAGAGACAATTTGGGATGCTGGGGATTGAACCTAAGTCAGCTGTGTGCAAGCCTTACCCATTGTACTAGCTCTCTAGCCCCAGCTACTTAAGTCTTGGCAAAAGAGATATACAGGGGAAATATCTTTTTGTTTCTTTTCTTTTTTCTTTCTGGGTCACACTCAATGATGCTCAGGGGTTACTGCTGGTTCTGAACTCAGAAATTACTCCTGGCAGTACTATTAGGGGAACCATATGGATGCTGGGGATCAAATCTGGGTTGGCTGTGTGCTAGGGATCCACCCAACCTGCTGTACTATCATTCTGGCTTCAAGTTTCTTTCTTTTCTTTTTGTACTTATTTTTTTTTAAATACTGCATGTGTAGGATTGATTGAGAATTATAGAATGAATCAAATTGGAGCTTATACTAACATTTGGGAATGTGAGAATGACAAAATAAAAGACCATAGTAATATAGAAAAAGATATGGAATTTCCAGAGGTGGAACTGATAGTATCTAAAAGGAAAGAACACTTGATTTTACTTGCCTATGTGGAATATCTCAGAACTCAAGACTTAGGGACTACTAAAAAAAAGTAGAAAATCCATGTTGTTAATTAGACATTATAATAACAGACATATATGTGGAAACTTAGACGTGAAAATTTGTAGATTTATGTAATATAAACACTAGGTTCTTGGTGCTGTGGTAGAGAAACATGCCTATATGCCTTCCGTATCTAAATAGTTTTAAATTTCCGGGATCTAAATAGTTTTAAATTCCTACCTCCCACATTTTATGTAGAATTACCACACTAAAACTTGGTAAGTCAGTTGATATCAAATTTTGCTATTTTTTTAATTAATTGTTGTTTGAGCCACATCCAATAGTGCTCAAGGTCCACTCATTGCATGGTGCTCTGGGATAGCTGCTCCCTGTTGTGTTCAGGAGATATGCTGTGCTGGGTATAGAACCTAGGGCTTCCTGAAATCAAGATTTCATCTCATTTAAATTTAGCTTTCATGTATATGGACTTGTTTATTCAAGTATATTTGAGGTAGGCAGAGGTGTTATAGAAACATCAGAGGACAGAGACAGTTCAGGTCCATAAGTGATATTAGTTAGGGCATTTGCCTTGCACTCAACCTATCTGGCTGGGCTCTATCTCTGGCATCCCATATGTAAGAAGTATCTGGCCAAAAACAATTTAATATATATTTCTGCTAAAAGTAATGAAAAATAATTTATATCCTATGTACTGTATTAGATCAAGATAAAAATAAATGCAAGAATTTCTAATACTCTAACACTTTTATCTTTAATGAAAATGGAAAATTAGGGGGCAGGAGCAATAATATAGCAGGTAAGGTGTTTTTCTTGCACACAACTGATCTTAGTTTGATCCCCGGGATCCTATTTTGTCCCTTGAGCACCACGACAAATAATTCCCGAGTGGAGAGCCAGGAGTAACTCCTAAGCATCGCTGGGTGTGACACAAAAAGCCACTGCCCCCAAAAAAATGGAAAATGGAAAACTATAGACCTAATTTCATTTCTGAACATGTCACTTGTCTTCCGGTTGTACATCAATTTGCTCAAGCAGGCACAAGTTATGTCTCCATTTGTCCCTGTCGTGTGCTAGTGTCACCCAATGGCATCTGCTCACTCCAGGAACATGAAGAGCCTCAAACTGTTCCTTCAGGTTTTTGACAAAGAAGTCTGACCATCTTGTAAGTGGGCGGCCATGCATTCTTTTGATGTCCCGTGGAATCCAGTCGATAAAAGCTCTAGTCTAACAGTTGTCCTTAACATAATCACAGTAATAATATTTTAGCAATTCAAGATCATAAAAATTCAAGAATATAAAAATTTATATAAAAGCACAGCTATTAATATCAGAAATATCATTGTTAACATGTGTATAGATGATTTTTGTCAATAAATGAATTTATTAATAAATTTATCTTTAAAAACATAAAACAAATGTGAATATCTTTCATTTTTGCCATGTGGCCTTTCAGGTCATAGCTCTTCTCATAAATATGTTATAATGGGCATTTTGGGGGACTATGTAATTCAGCATTTTTTTTGTTTGTTTTATTTTGGACTACATGTAGTGATGCTCAGAGGTCACTTCTAGTTTTGATCTCAGGAATCACTCCTGGTGATGCTTGGTGCACTATTATGAGATGATGGGGATCAAAATCAGGTTAGCCACATGCGAGGCGAGTGCTCTACCCACTGTCCTTCTCTATGGCTCCATAGTCGTCCCACAGTTTGTTAAGAGTATAGTAACTACACATCCACAATGACAACTAAAACTTTGAGTGACTAATCTTCTTAGCCTTTTTCAAAGCCAATATATTTTAAATTTTTTGCTCACCAGCTGGTGTGTACCTTGTAAGGTTGTGACAGTCCATTGGCATTGATCAGTAAGATATTTATTTTCAAAGTACATTATATTAGGTAACATACAATTCTAAAATCTTTTTTTTTTTTTTTTTTTTTTTTGGTCACACCCGGCAATGCTCAGGGGTTTCTCCTGGCTCTGCACTCAGGAATCCTGGTGGTGCTCAGGGGGACCATATGGGATGCCGGGATCAAACCGGGCCGGCATGGACCTGCCGCGTGCAAAGGCAAACGCCTCTACCCGTTGGGCTATTACTCCGGCCCCACAATTCTAAAATCTTCATGGCACTGCAGAGTAAAGCTCATTTTTGTCTTACATAAATTTCAGTGGGATCTATGTATCTTTCATTCTGCCAGTCAAGAATTCAGGCATCTTTCATATTGAGGGCCCATCCTCTACAAATATGGCCTCCAAAGTTGCGGGTACTGAAAAGTCAGAGGAGTACAATGAAGTCGGCAAACTTTTTTCTGTAAAGATATGGATAGTAAATTATTTACTTGGATTTTATAAGACAATTATTTAAATCTGTCATTGTAAAACAAAAATGGCACTATAGTTATAATAGTTCCACTAAAATAGTTATTTACAAAATCCTGGAATAGGCTGGATTTGCATGCTAGGCTATAATTCTATGATTTCCAGACTAGTCTTACTTGGGATATATTTATGACTCAGCTAAAAATTGCATATATTTTCTCTATTCATTATATTAAGTATAAATGAGACATATGGTCTTTACCAAACTGCAAGAGTTGAAAATATTTAGATGGGTGCACACAAAAGGGGAAATGGATAGTGAGCCCTAGTAATCTTATTTATTTATTTATTTATTTATTTGCTTTTTGGGTCACACCCGGCGATGTTCAGGGGTTTCTCCTGGCTCTATGCTCAGGAATTACTCCTGGCGGTGCTCGGGGGACCATATGGGATGCCGGGATCGAACCCTGAAGGCACAGGCCGGCCGCGTGCAAGCCAAACGTCCTACCCACTGGGCTATCGCTCCAGCCCCATCCTAGTAATCTTTTAAAAGGTTTAAAACTGTGATCTGAATTATTGCTTCCTCTAGAAGCTTCTAATAGTTCATATTTATGCTGATATTAGCTAATTCAAAGTATTTTACACATATTTTATAGTGGCATTTGTTTGAAAAGCTACCAAAATGACAAAATTCCAGAGGAGACATTCTCACAGAACATTGAGAATTTGTTGACTTTCATGATTCTCATATTCACAGTCCTAGAGGAAATTACTTACAATTAAAGGAAAGCTAATGGATGCTGCCTCTTTCTATTTGGGTTCTTGTTGGCGCAGAAAATCTTCCATCATCATAGTTTTTGTTAGAATTAACCTAAACCGTCTTATTCTTTTTTGGGGGTGGAGTTTAAAATTAATACCCAGCAATATTCAGGGTTATGCCTGACTCTGAACTCAGGAATTACTCCTATCAGTGCTCAGGAGACCATATGGGATGCCAGAGATGGAACCCAGATTGGTTGCGTGGAAGGCAAATTCTCTCCCTGTTGTACTATCACTCCTGCACCTGAACTACCTTGTTCTCTGCAGCTTTTATAACAGAATACTATGTATAAAGTAGCTTATTCAACTTGATTTTTTAGAGTTTTTGTTAGTTAAGAATTTCAATGAAGGAAATAGCACATTCAATGTCTGATTAGGGTGTCTTTCCAGTTTTAAGAGCTAACTTTGAAGTGTTCTCACAGGACAGAAGAGTGAAGTAAGCTCTCTTTGACTCTTATGAGGGCACTAATGCTGTACGTGAGCTTTACCCTCACGACTTTATCACCTTCTAGAATTTAGATATACTTCTAACACCATCACATGGTGAGCTTATATTTCAGCAAAAGAATTTTTTGGAGAGGGGCCACATAAACACTCAGTCTATAGAGGGAATCTAAGGGGAAAATTAGCTCTCATCAATCCTCTCTCCCAAGGCTTTTTGTCAGAAAATCTCTCACTATATTATTTTTTATTCCATATGTTAGGTAAATATCCCCACAGAAGATGTTTATCTCTCTGGAAAGGATTTTCCTTTATCTTAATCTTTGTTTAAGCTGTCTTATTTCCCATCAAGTGACTGGTAATAAATGTTTTTATATCTTTTATTTCTTATATTTTGGTTTGGTATATTGATAAACTTAGTTCATTCCTTTATTGAGGTAACATTACGCTATAGCATATTTAGCATTTGAGTGTATATTGCTATAAATCAAGATCTGTATTAGTGCACATCTTGGTCTGTACTAATATCACTAAATTCAAAGACCATCATTTACCATACAATTGATCCCATTTACCCAACTTAACCCCATCCTTTATGTCTTTCATTCTGGTAATCACTAATTTGGTCTTACAAGTTAAATTTTTGTTTTGGTTTTAGTTCATTAGTTTGCTTAAAATATATTTTCACCAGGGGTTAGTAAAATTATAGACAGCCTTTCTCTGTTGACATTTCATTTAGCAGAATACTCCGTTTTCTTGAGTCTTATAAGCTAAGAAATCATGCAAGACAAAGATGTAGTATATTGTCGGGGATGCCGCTGTGGTCCCCAACAGTGCCGGGAAGCAAGTTCCCTTCTACCTCCGAAGCAGGCAGAGAATGGATGAAAACTCAGGAATTCAATGCAGTTTTAAAATGCTTTACTTATCACAGGTTCAGGCATGCAAATCAGCAATAGGAAAAACCCTTTTGCTTAGGATTCCCAGCTAGAACCCCAGCCACGTGTAGGCCAAGATGGTGACCATCACATGTTAAGGCCCTGTAAAGAGACGACAAAGACAAAACTTCCAAAAAGGGTGTTAGCCCAAAAAGAGAGCCCAAAAGAGAGAGCAAGAGAGGAAGCAGCCTAGTTTTATACCCCTGCAACTCAGACCTCCCACTATTATGGGAAGCAGGGAGCATCAAATGCCCTCAGGTAATTTCTCCCAGCCCCTTACCTAGGCCCCTTTATATGCTAATGTTTTGAGCCAAGATCTGCCAGGAAATGCCTGGCAGATCTTATAGGGTAAAGAAGGGGTTTCTGAGATGGCATGTCTCTGTACCAAAGACTATACTAATGCCAGTTAAATATATCTCCAAGCCTTCACAAGAGTCTCGTCTACTTCACAGTAGTTTTGTAATTTAGTTGCCTTTGAGTTATCAGGGAGCCATGCTTGCTTGCTTGGAGGCAAATAGCATTTCTCTCTGGGCTAATTACTTAGACATCGAACGTGGCCAGGCAAATATGCTGGTAAGATCTAGTTAGTCCCACGATGATTGTGGTAGCATGAGAAAATATTTATACCAGCTAGTACAGAATACATGATCAGATAAACTGCCACATTTAAACTAGCCCCCTATCTAAGAAGCGACCTGCAGGAGGCAATCCAGGGCAGATGCAGAGGTGTCCTGCAACAGCATATAGGTTTGATGATTTTCAAATGCAATCTAAGTTTGTCTTAAGCCATTAATGGTAACTTTTTACAGTTTATTAATATCTTTCTCTTGCATTACTGAAATCTGAACCTTCCCTTAAGTTAGCTCAAGGCCAAATTGCTTTAAAATTTGTTGCTGAGAAATGCAACTGGAAAGAATTTGATATAGGCAACTTTTATTAAAGTTTCATATTATGAAAATAGGATTTTCAGGTAAATTGTTCTTTCTTCAGATTTTGGCCACATCTAGCTGTGTTCAAGGCTTACTCCAGGCTCTGCACTCTGGGCTCACTCTTGGTGGTTTGTGGGAGGGGTGGGGGGCAAATGGGTGCTGGGGATTAAACTTGGGTTAGTCTACTGCAAGGCAAGCAGCCTACTTACTGTACTGTCACTTCAGTTCGAGATAGAAACTAGTGTTTTATCTATCTGTCTATCTATCTATCTATCTATCTATCTATCTATCTATCTATCTATCTATCTATCTATCTATCTATCTATCTATCTATCTATCTATCTATCTATCTATCTATCTATCTATCTATCTATCTATCTATCTATCTATCTATCTATCTATCTATCTATCTATCTATCTATCTACCTACCTACCTACCTATCTATCTATCTATCTATCTATCTATCTATCTATCTATCTATCTATCTATCTATCTATCTATCTGTCTGTCTGTCTGTCTGTCTATTTATTCACTAATCTATTTATTTATTTACTTATTCATTCACTCATCTATTTATTTATTTATCTATTTATGTATGTATGTATTTATTTATTTATACTTTCATTCATTTATTTATTTATTTATTTATTTATATGGCAGAGCCTGGCAAGCTATCTGCGTTGCATTTGATATGCCAAATACCAGTAACAATTATATAACTTATCCTCATGACCTGATGGAATGGTTTGAGGCTCTTATGTTCCTGGAGCAAGCAGATGCCCTTGGGCTCTACTAGCATGAGTAGGACATATTGAGATGTTACTGGTGCCTGCTCGAGCAAATTGATGATGAACAGGAAGACTGTGATACAGTGATACAATGATTTATTTATTTATTTGTTTATTTAAAAATATTTTATTATACCACCATGAGATATGCAGTTACTCATGTTTGAGTTTTGTTCTACAGTGTCCCAGCACCCATAAAGATGTTCATGTTTGAGTTTTGGTTCTACAGTGTTCTAGCACCCATCCCACCACCCATGCCCATTTCCCACCACCAATGCCCCAACTTCCCAACTTCCCTCCCTTTCCCCCAGCCTTCCTCCATGGCAGGTTCTTTGTCTCCTTTCTCTCTCTCTCTCTCTCTCTCTCTCTCTCCTCTCTCTCTTCCTCTCCTTCTCACTTCCCTTTCTAACACATTGTGGATTGTAATACATACATTTTGAGGTTATCATGTGTATCTTTTGCCTATATTCAATGCTCTGTTCTCGGATGATATCATCGTTTTCAATGATTATCAGTACGCCGTTTCCTTCTCTGTCTTACCTAGCCTCCTGACTCCCACACGTTTGTAGTATACCAGGTTTTGAGAGATCACTCAGACACCCCTGTGCCACGGGGATGGGGCTGTGTCCAGCTGTGGAGTCTGACCAGAGACAACTGTGGTTGTGTTGCACAAGGTTTTCTGACTTCTGGGAGCCTGGTGGAGGCTCCCAGGAACCTGCCCCCCACCCCAAGACAACCCATCAGTCTAGCACAGGGCAGGTAGAGACTCTGCCTATACCTGATACCTCTTGTCCATCTGAGACCCCCAGGAGCAGTTCTGGGCGGGGCCGCCAGACCTTTGTGGAGGTAGCCAAGGTGGGGGAGATGGCCCCAGTCCAGGCCCCCTAAAAACCTGGTTGGCATATTCGCCAAGTCCTACATGCCTAAGCTTGAATTCAGCTTTTCTCTTGGGTCAGTCTGTATCCAGCTGTGGTGTCTGGACCAGAGGGTAACAGTGGTTGTATTGTGTGAGGTTTTTGACTTCTTCTGTTCTTAAATTTACTTTCTGAGTTTCTAGAACATGATTGGTTCCATTAGCTTAATGAACCGTGAAAACACTTGCAGACACATGACTTGGGGACAAGCAGATGGCAGCTCTCCCCCCATGAATCTGAGTCTCTGCATGATGGTCGATCTCCCTGAGGCAGTTCATGGGTGGGGCTACCAGGTCTCCCGAATGGGACAGAGAGGGGAATGGGGACCCCAGCTCCATGCTCCAGAAACATGTGTGACTTCCGCTTCTGAGAGCTGCCTGTCTGGGCTTGAACTCGGCTGCTCTGCTGAGCTGGGCTTGTGATCAGTGTCTCTCTTGGGTGAGATCTGATGAGCTGTGAGGTCCGGACCACAAAAATGGTGGCTATTATGGTGAGTGAGTCTCATCTGGCTGCTTCTGAGGCCCTACAGAGGTGATGGCCTGGGACCCAAAACCCATCCTGCCTCCTCAGAGCCTCTTGGTCAGCTGAGCTGGGGAGAGCCGGATGGCAGCTCTCCCCCACGTGTCTGAGTCTCTGCATGATGTACAATCACTCTGAGGCAGTTCGTGGGTGGGGCCACCAAGAAACTAGTGTTTAAAAAAAATAATGGGACTGGGGAGATAGTATAAAGAGCAATGTGCTTGCTTTGTAGAGGTTGGTTCCAGTTCAATGCCAGCACTACATTATGGTTCCCCAAGCACTACTAAGAATGATCCCTGAGCAGAAATAAGCTCAGGAATCTGAGAAGAAATAACGGAGGCAGAAATAAGCCCTGTACACAACTGAGTGTATGTAGTCCAAACACCAGTCCCTACATAAGAATAAATAATTCACTACTTGTTATAAAACATCTAATGACAATATAAAAGATTCATGTGTATAAAATTGTATCATAGTTTAATATTTTCATTAATGAATGAAAATGAAATCTTTATTTGCTGAAACAAAGATAAGTTTAAAGGGATTGTTTCCTTTCTCTTTAAACTTTTTTGTTAAAGAACTATGATTTACAAAGGTGTTCATAGTTGAATTTTAGGGGTAAAATATTTCAACACCAATACCACCACCTGTGTCAATTTCCCTCCACCAATGTTTCTGGCAACTATTTTCAAAGAAAAAATTGGGGAGGAATTTAAGGAGAGACAGAAAGGAAAAAAAATATGAGGATTGGTTTGACTTGCCCACAAATTTCTATGTTTGGATTTTTCTGTTTGAGTTTATATATATTACATTCACATTTTCTTATCGACTCTTGGATTAATATAGATAGCATTGCTCAATGTGGAAGAAGCTGAAAATCTAGCTGAGAAATTTTCCAAGGCAAGTAATATTATGAAGTGAATCAACTGGACCCAGGCCAAACAAGAAACCTAGTTTACTTACTAATTTAAATTATGTGAAGTTTTGAGATATAATTAACTTACAAAAATATAGATATTTACATGTAAGGCATATATGTGTATATGTAATTTAATGTATAGATTTTTAGTGGAAGGACTATTTACTATGAGATCTGTTCTTAACAAATTTTAGGAACAAAAGATTGTTTTCTGGTGTAGGAGAGCTGGCACAGAGGTTAAGGCACTGCTTTGCAAACAGCTGAGTCTAGTTTCTCTCCCTGGCACTATTATAGCCCCTGGAGTCCTGCCAGGAGTGATCCCTGAACCAGCAAGAGCCAGGAGTAAGACTTGAGCATTGCCAGATGTGGTCCAACCATCCCCTTTCACCCAGAAAAAAATACTGTTTGGGAGCTATGTACTTGTCTCAAAGGTAAAGCATATACTTTGCATGCAGGAGAGCTGGGTTAAATTTCCATCAACACACATGCATACACATGAATAAAACATAGTGTTGTGGACTATAAACTCCACATTCACTAGCATATCCCTAGGATTTAGTTATCTTGCACAAGGGCAACTTCATACACTTGAAACTACAACTCTTCATTTTCTTTACTTGCTGATAGCTTTTACTATTTGCTCTATATCTATGAATTTGCTTATTAGATAACTATATTAGAAAATCTGTTTTCATTCATGTGTTTTATTTATACTCAAACACTTTAGTTCAGGGCCTGAGGCTATAGCACAGTGGGTAAGGTGCTTGTCTTGCTAGCAGCTGACCTGGATTCAATCGTTGGCAACCCGTATGGATCCTGAGCATTGCCAAGAGTGATTCCTATGTGTGGAGTCAGGGGAACCTCTAAGCATTGCCAATGTGACTGAAAAGCAAGCAAGCAAGCAAACAAACTGGAAAACACTTTAGTTCAGAATGATAATACAGTGGATAGGGTATTTGCTCTGCACATGTCTGATTCCAGATTAGATCCATGAAACTCCATATGATCCCCTAAGTCTGCCAGGAGTGAGTTTGCATACACACACATCTATCTATCTATCTATCTATCTATCTATCTATCTATCTATCTATCTATCTATCTATCTATCTATCTATCTATCTATCTATCTATCTATCTATCTATCTATCTATCTATCTATCTATCTATCTATCTATCTATCTATCTATCTATCTATCTATCTATCCATCCTCATAAACACTTCTCTTCTGTTTGATTTGGTGACAAAACACGGGGTTTTTCCCTCCAAGTAGTTCTGTGCAGCAGAGTTAATTCAATTCTGACATTAGGTAGCTGGAGATGGTTTCTAACATCTAAGGACTCAGTTACACCCGGCTGCCTCCACACTACTTCAGATGTCAACCATTAGTCGAGGTTGTAACCTGTGCTTCTGACCAAACGATTAGAAATTTGAGGCTCCTACAATTTTTTCTTCAGGTTTAACTACTTTGTTACAGCAACTCACAAAACTCAGGGAAACGTTTACTTTTGTGTATTATTTTATTAAAGGGTGTGATAACAGTTAACAACCAGAGAAATAAATACATGCATCTGGGAGAGCCCTGGCATATAAACTTCTCTCCCTGAACAACGGTCCTTGTGGGTGTGAATCCAAGAACCTAAGCTACCACTAAGTATGTAACATACTTAGTGTGGACCAAGAATCACTAGTCATATCTCCCTCATCCCAAACATCTAGAGGTAAATTCAAGGAGAGAATTAAGGTAGGAAAATCTCTGAAAAGCACTTTTGTTGGAGAGAAACTAAGTAACACATCAAATAATTACTTAAACTAAGAATAGGGCCTCAGATGGAACACATAAGATTGTTTGTCCTTGCTAACCAACTTGAGCAGAAAGTTGATCAATTATAAAACAAATTAAGAAATTCCGTTTGAGGGTGGAGGTTAGAGAGATAGTACATTGGGTAAGGTGTTGCCTGGCATGCATCTGACCTGGATTCAATACCTGGCACCCCATCTGCTCTCCAGAGCCCTCTGGGAGTAATCCCTGAATGTAGAACCAAGAAAAAATCCTGAACGCAGCAAGGTGTGGCTCCCTTCAAAAAAAAGTAACCACAAAATTACATTTTTTCTTGCACACCTAAATTGACATGTGTATTAAAGATTTCTATTACACAGACTAACTTAATAAACATAAAATATTCATATAATTTTTAAACTAAAATATACAAATATTGTACATCTTTACATATTCATATATGCATTTATACTAAAGGTGCTTTCCTTTTTAATAATGGTAACTCATACCGATATAAAAAATGCTTATTTGCTCCATAATTGTATGTCAGTTAACATTGACTGAAGTCACATGCAATTTTTTACCTTTAAGTTTCCTCCTGCCTGTTCTACATTGTTACTACTTTGTGCTCAAGATGGAAATTATCAGGGAAAAAAATTCGATAAATAATAAAGAGGGCAAACATTCTCATGAGGAGGAGGGTCACTTTCAGTTTCCACTTGTTTATAGGGAATATTTTATTCATTTCTTTCTCTCTCTCCAGGGTAGAGTATGAGAAGTCATTTCATTCTTTCTCCTTCGCACATGTATGCCTGAGATGAGCCTTTCTTGGCTTTTGGGAATGCATGAAGCGAGCTCATTCCTCCCTGATGAGGATTGCTATTTCTGAGACAGCGTTTGCTGAGATTGCTATAGCAGCCGCTAAATTCTAGAGAGCTTCTGGGAACCTTGCAAAGGCTGGGGCAGCTGTGCTAATTCGAGGCCAACCTGGCCCTCCCCTCCCTGGCTGCTAGCGCCTCTGACCACTGTAGATTGTAATTCAATAGAATTAAATCTTAGCTGCCTGGAGCCGCCAGGCAGCAGGCCCAGAGGCCCTTTCAAATCAGAGCTTTTACAGTTATTTTAATCCACAGGAGATGCCATTTCTCTTCTCACAAAGACAAGCAAAACTATACAAACACCCAGACTGTTAAAATATAAAGTGTTAAGGAGGAAGTTGAGCCAGATTTTCTTGTGAGGAAAAAAAGAAAGAAAGTAAATCCAGGTGTATTGTTCAAGGTGCTAATCTGTTGTCTATTTTCAATTCTAGGGGAAAAATTCAGGGAGTAAGGATACAATAGAGAAATGATGAGGGAACATATATATACAAACAACACACCATTTTGTGCAAACAACTTGGAGTCTGCACACTGCAGATTTTAGAGCTTTCACTCAATCCAGTGTATACTCTTAGAGTCACTTTCTCTTCTTGCTGGATTAAGATGGACACAGAGTGACAGCTGAAATGATTTAACTCCTTCCAAGGCATCCAGATTTCATTTAGCACTAATTCTGTTTGGAATTTCTGGGGACTATCCATGGCACAGGCAGAAAAGAGTAGTATAGTTGGGTGGTTTTACCAGCACATACTTTGGAATTAGCTGTCTGAGTTCAAATCCTGCTTTGCCATATTGGGAGAAATGGGACACATTTGTAACCTCTCGGACCCTCTCAGCTGAGAAAGATATATAAACAATAAAAGGAGAAAAGGTCACTGGAGCCCACCAGAAGTGACCCCTAAGCTCAGAGCATCACAATTGGTCCCCAAGGGAAAAGTTGTGATGGCCCCGAGCATTGCTGGGTCTTGGGGCTTAGTGGGGTCCCAAACAGATATTGTGGTTTGGTTGGGTCCCTAGGTGCCTTCCGAGCTGACCACAGGTCCTTTGGACTGGATAAAGGAACTGGACTGCAGTCTTTTAGTAATCAGTGGCAGTTTAATTCAAGTCAAATCTGCTAGTTATAGGCATCACAAAGGGTTGGGGTTGGCAGTTGCAAGAGGTGATAGACTTTGATCCTGAAACGGTGAAAAGGCTTAAAAACCCCTCTTCTAGAACAATCTAACTGGGGGCCCCTCCCAGAGATGGAATGCTGCCCTGGGGCTATGGACAGCCCAGCATATGGCAGAATTCCAGCTAAAGGCATACTCTTTTCTCCTTTTCTTTGCTGGTATTAAACTTACTTCTTAATAATATTTCTAGTCATTTTATAAAAATACAGTAACAGATAGAGATGTTTATCTACAGCCGGGATTAAGCTCAAAGGGCAGCTTTTCCTGGGTTCATCTCGCTAGATATTCCAGACTTCATCTTCAGCCCAGCTTAGTTTTATCCTAACCCCAACAGAGTTCAAAATCAGGTACTTAGGACAGAGTTTGTTCCATGACCACACTCTTAACTTATTATACTAATAAGATGCTTATCCTGTCCCATGTTTGGACCAACAATGGGACAGTTCCACAATGGGACCCTACTTTTTGGGGTATAAGGAACTAGAATCAATCTAAGGGCAACTGAGGTTTTCAGTTAGGAAATAAGATGGATGTCCAGGAGCAAATATTTCAGAGTTAACTCCTGTATTACAGATTCACAGCCTTAGCTGTCTTTCTGTTTCTATACAAAAGGATGTTGCTCTAACATGAGAATATGCAAAGGACATACAAGAAAGAGAAAAACAATATTTAACATACAATACAAAGCCCAGGGTTGACAAATCACTGTACTTGGTTAGAAGACAGAGGGCTTTGAGAGTCTGGAAGTAACTAGAGTGCCCGAAAATCAATGACTGGATAAAGAAGCTTTGGTACATCTACACAATGGAATACTATGCAGCTATTAGGAAAAAATGAAGTTATAAAATTTGCCTATAAATGGATGGACATGGAGAAGATTATGTTGAGCGAAATTAGCCAGAAGGAGAGAGACAGACACAGAATGACTGCATTTATCTGCATAACATAAATATATATGTACATATTAAGATACCAATATCCAAGGTCAAGTGAAACATATATCAGGAGGTCTTGTCAAAGGTGGAAATTATCACAAACATGTGGGAGTCAGAGGTTAGGTAAGACAGAAAATGGAACAGTGTGCTAACAATTGTCGAGGGTACTAATGCCAACCTAGAACTGAGCATTAAATAGAGGCAAAAAGATACACATGACAACCCTTTAATGTATTATCTGTAATCCATAGTCTGGAGGGGAAGGAAAAGAGAAAGAGAGAGAAACGGAAAGAAATAAAGAACCTGCTATGGAGCTGGGCTGGGGGAGGGGGAGGGAACTGGGGACGTTGGTGGTGGGAGATGGGCACCGGTGGCGGGATGGGTGCTGGAACACTGTATGACCAAAACCCAAATATGAACTTTTTAATTGTATATCTTTGTAATTGTAAAAATAAAAAATTAAAAAAAAAATTAAAAAATTTTAAAAAAAGAAGACAGAGGGCTTTGAACAAAGGGCAAATGAACAGTTGAGTATGGCCCCGAAACCAAACATTAATAAAATAAAGAGTACACAAATGTCAAGAATATAAAGCAGTGTCTGAAATATAGTATTATTCAAAGTTCAGTGTGCCTGCCAGCAACATCAACATTCCTAGGCTGCGTCCACCATGACCTGTAACACCAGAACTGTGTTTTAACAAAATACCTACACATGTTTAACATTTGTGAAATATTCCTACGTGAATGTCAGTGTCAGAAGAGTTCACTGATATAACTTAGGTGGTCAAAGTGAGAGGGGGCAAACTAGTGGCTTCACCTTTCCTTTCTAGACTCTGAGCCTCAAGAAGAGAATTTGTTTGCTTTGACATTCACATCTGCTTATCCTGACTTTTTCATGATCCGTGTTCCTCCAAGTTCATGTTCTGTGTCATCCTCCACCTGTATTGCAAGCTTCAAGAAGTCTACTTTTACATAGAGATCCTGTTGTTGCTTACTCTACCAACTTAGTTAACTCCAGTTCATTATTGGTGTCAACTTGTCGGTATCATTAGAAATCTTAAACTGTGTAACGCAACTTTATGCCTTTTTGGTTTAGCTGCAAGTTTCTATGCCCAATCTTATGGCCATATTAGAAAAAAATAAAAAGTTGGGATTATTTAATACTTCCCTCCTAGGCTCCACACAGATCAGAAACCTTAAGTTTTTATAGTTGGCTCCAAGAGGCAATTTTCTAACAGCGATTTTATAGCAGAGAAGAGAGCTCGGCCTTTAAAGAATGCAAAGGTCAACAAAGCAAAATTTCTTTATTTATGGTATGGGTGTGACATTTGAACCTCTGAGCAACCAATATCCTTTTGGCTTTAGGAGAGGGTTCATTGCCACACCTGCTTGCTTTCACGATCACGATCACGATCTTCCCGTTAATCATCTATTTGCTAGAGCGGGCACCAGTAATATCTCAATATGTCCTGTCACATGCTGTAGAGCCAAGGGCATCGGTTTGGTACAGGAACATAAAGAGCCTCAAACCATTATATTAGGTCATGAGAATGATCTAATATAATTGTTACTGGCATTTGGCATATCAAATACAACACGAGCAGCTTGCTAGGCTTGCCGTGCGGGAGGCATACTCTATAAACACCTCCAAATAAAGCCATTATTGATGAACCGCGCGGCAGCAAGCGGCCCGCGAGCCAGGCTATGATGGGCTGGTCAGCTGGGTGGAGTTCTGAAGAGAGGGAAGTCCAATGTGGAAAATGGCGGCGCCCATGGAGTGGGTGGGGGGTCGTCTGGCTTGTTGTGAGGTTCTGCCGGGGTGGTGGGCCAAGGCTGGAACCCACCATGCCTCCCGACTGCCTCATGAACGGCTGGGCACAGGGAGAGCAAGGAACAGCTCTGACCCATGGCTGAGAGGTCTCTGGACCAGCATACCTGGGCCGGATTGAGGAAGTAACTGCTCCAGGGTGAGTGTCGATGATCCGGGCTGTGATGGGCTGGTCGGCTGGGTGGAGTTCTGAAGAGAGGGAAGTCCAATGTGGAAAATGGCGGCGCCCATGGAGTGGGTGGGGGGGTCGTCTGGCTTGTTGTGAGGTTCTGCCGGGGTGGTGGGCCAAGGCTGGAACCCACCATGCCTCCCGACTGCCTCATGAACGGCTGGGCACAGGGAGAGCAAGGAACAGCTCTGCTCCATGGCTGAGAGTCTCTGGACCAGCATACCTGGGCCGGATTGAGGAAGTAACTGCTCCAGGGTGAGTGTCGATGATCCGGGCTGTGATGGGCTGGTCGGCTGGGTGGAGTTCTGAAGAGAGGGAAGTCCAATGTGGAAAATGGCGGCGCCCATGGAGTGGGTGGGGGTCGTCTGGCTTGTTGTGAGGTTCTGCCGGGTGGTGGGCCAAGGCTGGAACCCACCATGCCTCCTGACTGCCTCATGAACGGCTGGGCACAGGGAGAGCAAGGAACAGCTCTGCCCCATGGCTGAGAGTCTCTGGACCAGCTTGCTTTATTTCACATCAAATAGTCTTTAGTAAAGAGGTTTGGAAACAGAGACCTTCCATAGGCATTCATGCTAAGCTTATCACAATTCCTCGTCAGCTTGACCAATAATGCAATGAGAATAGATGACACCAGGATGCCAGGGCCCTTGGTGTGTGGTGAATTGAAGAGATGTAATTATATGTGAAATGGACAGAAGAAATGCTTCAAGGGCACATTGGCACCTAGCTGAAAGTTGCAGAGTAGTCCTGTAGAGAGGCAGGAATTCACAGCAATATGCTTTGTATCCTGCCATGGATCAAATTGGAGAAGAGGAGAGGTTAGTTATTTGTGGGCTGTGAGATGAATGTGACTTACAAACCATTTCACTCATGGATGTCAGAACTGCTTGGAAGGACTGTGTGACGATACACAATTATTGATTGCTTCCTTTAGGTACAGCATTAAGAAAGCAGCCAAGGGATAACTGGGAGAAGTATGAAACGTAGATCCTGCCCTCTAGAGAACTTATAGTTACGTAGGCATATGTGTATGCAAAATTGGAATAACAGAGTTCAATGGAAGGTTCCAAACCAGTAACAAAGGAGAAGTCAATTCTGTCTAGTTTTGAGTGTGAGAACAACTCCAAGGAGATGTGGTTGGAGGATAACTTTGAAGGATTGATTTGTACTTGTTGTATGCAGTTTTCAGCAGATGCCTTTAGTTTAAGTGAAGCCTTGAGAAAAAAAGAAGAAATTAGGGGAATAAACAGTAACCCCTTTTGCCCCCTCTCCCCCAGTTCAATCTCCAAATATAGTTGTTGCAAACATGGTTATCATTTGATTGCTGAGGGATGGTCATTTGCACACCATAGTATTGTGTGGTTGCATGAATTTTATGATATTACTGCAGATGTAGACAGAACCAGCATTGTAGTTGGGGAAGCTGGAGAGACACTGATCAAATTCTACACACATATTCATACTGCGTGGCAGAAACAAGACAAAATGTACCGTGTCTACCAGCAGGAAACTAGGACAGAGAACCCGGAAGGTTTTGTTTCTCAACAGCTCAGTGCTTTCTAGTCTGAAAAATCATTCTTCTCTCTTGGAAATATGTCCTCTCTCCCCTATCCTCCTGCCCTATACACCCACCTGTAATTTTGAAGATTTTTTTTTGTTTTTAATGGGCTAACTTGATTTCTGTTCAGCTAACCAAATGGGAGAACCAATGCACATCCTTTTTATCTTTAAGTTTGGGCATTTTTTATGATGTCTGTCAACTGAAGGCTTTATATATATATAAATATATATATATATCCATGGCAGGATACAGAGCTTTTATATATATATATATATATATATATTTATATATATATAATGTAAATGCATATATATTATATACATATGTTAACTGATGGCTTTGTATGTTTGTGTATATAATAAAATATATCACATTATATATTATCACTGTCACTGTCTTCCCGTTCATCTTCGATTTGCTCGAGCGGGCACCAGTAACATCTCCATATGACCTGTCTCATGCTAGTAGAGCTCAAGGGCACCTGCTTGCTCCAGGAACATAAAGAGCCTCAAACCATTCCATCAGGTCATGGAATGAGGTCTATAATTGTTACTGGTATCTGGCATATCAAATATGCCAGGCTCTGCCGTCTGGGTAGCATACTCTTGTTGTCATCTCAAAATCTAGCATTTATTGATGAGCCGGGCTGTGATAGGCTGGTCTGCTGGGTGGAGTTCTGACGAAGAGGAAGTCCAGATGTGGAAAATGGAGGTCCTCATGGAGTGGGGGTCGTCTATACATACATAAATACAGAAAGTATATATTTACAATATGTATATATGTATATATACATATATTTAAACTGATGGCTTTATATATTTGTGTATATAATATTGTGTATTTAATATACTACATTATATTATATTCACATATATGCATATAATATAATATGTTATTATATCTAAAAATTAATCACTTGATTACTTGAATCCCGTTATTCATTGATTTGCTCGGCGGGCGCCAGTAACATTTCCATTGGACCCTATCACGTGCCAAGGTAGCCCCGTGACATCTGGTTGATTCAGGAATATAAGAGCCTCAAACCATTCCTTCAGGGTCTTGACAAGGAAGTCTGACCATCTTGTAGGTGGGCGGCCACGTGATCTTTTGACATCCCATGGGATCCAGTCGGTAACAGCTCTAGTCCAGCGATTGTCTCCAAATCGCATTACATGTCCTGTCCATCTGATTTTCGATGCCTTGGCAAATGAGACAGTGTCCCTGATTCTGGAATAGCGACGGAGGTCGGAACTCTGGATTCCTTCTCTCACTTGAGTGAGGCGTGAGATTCCAAACATAGCTCTTTTGATTCCTCTCTGGGAGACCCAAATAGCATTCTCATCCTGCTATTGTAGGGCCCAGGTCTCTGAGGCATATGTTAATGCAGGGAGAATGGTGAAGTCAAAGAGATGTGCCCGGAGCTGGAGGTTCTTTGTCCTTTTTAGCTATTTCTTCGATGCCTCTGAAGGCATTCCATGCTGCTCTCTTCCTCCTGTGCAGCTCAGGTTTTTAGGTCGTTCATCATGATGAACGACCTAAAATTATCTAAAAATTATCACTATAAATTACAATATGTGTATAGTATATCCAATATCCAATATATGATATATGACATATGATATATGATATATGATATGTGATATGTGATATGTGATATGTGATATGTGATATGTGATATATGATATATGATATGATACATGACGCATGATAATAATAAATAATATATAATACATAATGCATAATGCATTATATATAATACATAATATATAATATATGATAAATATTATATATAGTATATTTTTGAAAAAATCCATGTGCATAAGTTATGACCAAACATTCCTTGTTTCATTTGAAAAGGGTCTCTTAACTGTAATGCTGGAGAACACAGCTTGTTTTAAGTCATTATCCCTAGTGGATTGCTATAGACTGTATGGGACTGTTCAGAAAGCATGGAAAATCTCCTGTTCCATCCTACCATGCTCTGCGAGGTGTTGCACGTGTGGCTGCAGTGCCTGGCTGCATGGACAGGTGGCAGGCAGGAGATAGGCTTGTCAGCACCCAGGGCTCTCCCCTGTGGGCCCTGGTTGGTTAATGGTCTGACATAGCCGGAGTGATAGTCCAGTGGGTAGAGCATTTGCCTTGCATGCGTCTGACCCAGGTTCGATCCCTGGCATCCCATATGGTCCCATGAAGCGTTGGTTGTATAGTGGTTAGCATAGCTGCCTTCCATATGGTCCCATGAGCACCGCCTGGAGTAATTCCTGAGTGCAGAGCCAGGAATAACCTCTGTGCATTGCCAGGTGTGACCCAAAAGGCAAAAAAAAAAAAGACTGGCCCCCCTGGGATGAACCAGAGCCACAGCAGAGCCTTGCAAGCTACCCACGGTGTACTCGATATGCCAAAAACAGTGACAATAATGGACCTCATTCCCAACAAATGGAGACGTTACTGGTGCCTGCTCAAGCAAATTGATGATCAACAGGAAGACAAGTGATACAAGTGATATTACATACACATATACACATACATATGTATATTATATACACATATATGATATATAATATATTATGTACAATTTATTATATATACATATGTACAAAGCCATTAGTTTATATATGTATATATATACACATACATTTTTATATATACTTTGTGTATATACTTACAAAATATAGCTTTTCTTCTCAGTTATTGTTTTTTTGTGTGTGTATATTTGATACAGGAGCCTAACAACAAACATAGAGCTTTAGGATAAGGATTGTAATATTTAAAAATTGTGACCTCTTCCCCTGACCAATACGTCTGTTGTATCCTTATCTTTCATTGTCATTATTGTCCTAAAGATCTTGAAAGAGATGATTTCTGGAAAGCTCCTTTACCATCAGCCTGAGTAAGATCTGTTAAAGACACTTAGGATGAGAGGACAAGAGGATACATAGGAGAAATAAGAAACAGCACAGTGTTTGGATTGTTATGTGGAAGGCAGATGAGATTTGCTCTGAATGGCCTCATTGTGTGTAAGAAAGAGCAAAGAAGAAGTCATGTGGAGATATTTTATATACACATAAGGGAAAATTTTCCAATTATGTGAACCACTTAAATATTGAAGAGGGATGTCTTGGGAGATTGTGAATTTCCTATCTCTAGAAATTTGCAAATCAAAGGCGGGGTTTTTCTTTTCATTTTTTTTTTTTTTTAGTGAAGTTATTTTAAGCAGCACACAGCTTACTGGCTAGACCAGAAGCTCCTGCAAGTCTGTTCTAAAACTAGTGCTTCACTGTCTGTGTTAGATTAACCCAGGAAGTGTGTAAAATATAAAGTTTTTTGCTTAGAGATTCTGTTCCAGTAGGGTTTGGAAGAGTCCCACAATGGAGATAAGAGCTTCTCATTGGGTTTGTGTTGGGGGGTCCAGAGACCAATCTCCTGTTCATGATTAACTAGAAGGGCTTAGGTGTTCAGGAAAACTGTGTACTACCTGCTATAGTCTATAGTGGAAAACTATATGAAAAGGTGCATAAGGTCAGGTCAAGGAAAAACTAGACTCAAGCTTCCAGGTAGCCACTCTCAATGTATTTACAGGCATTCATTTACTTTTCCCAGCAGTGATGCCTGAAACATGTGCAAAACCATTTTTTTTTTTTTTGCAGGAATTGGTGATGGTGAGGATTTCTCCTATACATGGTGTTGCTCAGGACTTACTCCTGGTTCTGTGCTTAAAGATCACTCCTGGCCGAGTTTTCCAGATCCAGTAGAGCTCTATTACCTCAGAGGCATACACCTAGACTGCTATACTATTTTGCTGTCTCCTGGAACTAAAGTCCTGGGGGGTTTGGAGTAACCATATGGTGTGCCAGGGATCAAATCTGGGTCGACCACATGCAAAGCAAATACCCTACCCACTCTACTGTCTGGTGCCATTTTATGCAAAATATTATAACCCAGGGAAGCTCGCATACACTGCTTATTCGGGTGGTTTATAGGAAGTTAGTCAGAGAGGTTAGCACTGAGTGATTCACCTTAGTGATTTCATTTCCAGCTTCTCAGATATGAAGTATTGTCAAAGGCCTCAGACACAAAGATCCCTCAATTAAGGCAGGATATTCCAAAAACTCAGAAGTTACCATGCCAGGGTTAGTTAAGAAACAGTTCTTTTTTTTTTTTTTTTTGCACTCCTTAACCCAGGCTTGCTGAGTTAACCTGTTACTGAGTGGGGATACAGGTGCAGCACAAGATATCTATTACTTTGGCCTTTAGAAGGTCAGTGTGTACAGGCTGGTTGCTATAGACACAGGCAGCTTTTATTGAGGGCACCTCAGAGTATGATGGAAGTGGTGCTGGAAAAGTTGGGAAGCAATTATTTTTTGGACAAAATAATGTGTGTGTGTGTGTGTGTGTGTGTGTGTGTGTGTGTGTGTGTGTGTGGTGGAGGGTTGGAGCCACATTGGGCTGTGATCATGGCATACTCCTGGATCTTCATTAATGGACCACTCTTGGAGCATTCTGGGACTATATGCATTGTCAGGGATAAAATAGAGTTCTGTTATCTGAGAGGCATGCACCTAGACGGCTGTATGTTCTTGCTGTCTACTGGAAGTAAATAATTTTTTAAAGATCCTCAAAACTTTGTTTTTATGATTCTTGGAGTTAAGTTTCTTTGCAGATGACCACTAAGTATACTTTTCTTTCTTAGAGAGTATACTTTGTTAAGTTTAGTTTCTGACTAAAGATATTTCATTTTGGGGAAATGAAATAAATATGATAAGTGTAATGGTCCCTTGAAATAGAGTGAGAAGTATTTCATCTGCATCCTAGAGGAGAAGGTAATGGAAAACTCTAAGTTGAAGGGATCCTATGTTAGACCACGGGGAGGGTTGCTTCTTTCAGAGACTTTTACTAAGATCCAAGGACAAAAGATTTTAAAAAATTTTTATTATACCATGTGAGATATACAATTACAAGGATGTTCATAATTGGGTCTCTGCCATACAGTGTTCCAGCACCCACCCCTACACCAGTGCCAAATTCCCACCACCCATATCCCAAACATGCCCCCCATTACCCAAACCTGGCCTGCCTCTATTGCAGGCACATTCTATTTCTCGGTCTATCTCTTTGTCTCTGTCCCTGTATTTCTCTCTCTCTCTCTCTCTCTCTCTCTCTCTCTCTCTCTCTCTCTTTTCTCTCTTCTGTTACACTTTGTGGCTTGCCCTATAGATTCTAACGATGTATGATGTCTCTATGTGAATATTCAATAGTGAGTTCTAGTGTGAAATCATAATTCCTCATTCCCTATAGCCTCTCCAGTTTGTTGCAACTAGAATGATCATTACCGTGTATAAATGAGAAAGATTCTGGGAAGGACCTGGTGCTAAAATGCGTTATAGTCTAAGATTGTCACGTGGCCGTTCCCCCAGGAACTCCATGGGCTGCTCCACATGAGGCCATGCTGTGCAGCTGTGGATCTGGAGTGTCTGTCTTCCGGCAGTTGGCTGTGGTGGCTGGGAGCTCAGGGCCATGCCCACTGACCCGAAGTCTGGGGAATGGGTGGAGGGGCCCAAATCCTCACTCCGAGTCTGGCCAGTGTGGCTGCCTGCATGCTGAGCAAGCCCTAGGAGCTATGTAGGATACGGCCAGGGGCTGCCAAGCCTTTTACCTTTCCCCAGGAACTCTCCATGGGCCGCTCCACATGAGGTCGAGCTGTGCAGCTATGGATCTGGAGTGTCTGTCTTTTAGCGGTTGGCTGTGGTGACTGGGAGCTCAGGGCCACGCTCACTGACCGGGAGTCTGGGAAAAGGGTGGAGGGGCCAAGTCCCCGCTCTGAGCAAGGACAAAAGATTCTTTGTGATTGAAAAAATGATGCAATTATGGGATGTGCAAAAATTGTTGAACAATGGATTTTTAATGCTGTTGGAACTCTGCCATGTTACATGTCTTTCTACATTCCTTATTAGTTAAGTGGGGTTGAATGAAACCATTTGTGTGATGATAGTGCTAAGTATAAAGAACACTTCTGAGAAATTTGGAAATGTAAATGTTAGATAATTACCTGATTAACGTTTGCAGTTCCTAAAGTGAGTTTGAATAGACAACTGTGTACATAGGTTAGACATGCACTAGAAATTACTTGAATTTGCAATTTGGTGCCAGCTTTTCTTTGATCTAATTTTTTTCAGCACATACATATCACATCTCTCTCATTACGTTCCCCCTACACCTTATTGAACTTTATTCTGTTTTCTGTTGCTCTTATTGTTTATAGTGGTGTTATTCCTAATGCCCCAAACTTGGAGGCATCCAAGAGATCCTTTGGTAGGTCAATGTCCAACTAAATTGTGACACATCTAGAGAGTGGAAAATTATTGCTAAAGTGAAAAAAAGTGAGATATTAAGTCCTCAAAAAATGTAGGAGACTGAAATGCTTTTTTATAAAGTTAAAGAATTAATCTGAAATGGCTACATATTGTGATGACAACTATAATATTCAGGAATAGGAAACATTGGAGGGTTAGCGGGGTTAGGACACACCATAAGATGCCTAGGGGTTACTCCTAGCAGTGCTCAGAGGGCTGATATGGAAAGCTGAGGACAGAATCCAGGTTGGCTGTGTGCAAGGCAAATGCTTTACCCACTGTACTATCTCACAAGGGCCCTACTCACTGTACTTTCCCTTTAGCTCTCAAAAGAAACGTTTTGAAGATGATGAAAAGATTGGTAATTCATTCCTTCACAAGAAAAGTACATATGCAGCATTGCTGTTAATCCTTACCGCTGTGATCCTATCTGCCCTTATTTTCACAGAGGCACTAATTTCTTAGAAGCATCAAACTAGACCAAATTCCCTACACTTCCTTCATTTTTGTGTCTTTGGTTCTTCTTCTTCTAAGCCATTCCCACACATTCTGAGGAGTTGTCTTCACGTCTCCCAGCTCTTCGTTAATACTTATCCCTTTATATTCCCATGATCTTGTTCCCTGTCTAATACAAAGTAATGATGGATTATTTTGTGTCTAAGTTGCTGCTAAATAAGCAAAAACATTTGTCACACTTGTTTATCTTAGGGGTTGTCTTTATGTGATCTTTAACAACTTACTTTTTAGTTTTGGAAAAGTGACGAGATTGTTGAACAGTTGATTCATTTAATGGATGTAAATGCAACTGTGAAATGTAAGTTTTGACTTGCTGAGTTTATATTTAGCTGGGAAGTTACACCTTAGTACAAAAGGAAAATTTGTTTTTTCTATCTCAAGTACTTTTGTTCTGAGTATATATTCAATATATTCTGATTGAACAGTTACACTTAAAAAATTAAGATAGTTTAATTTACCTCATATTTTCTGCTGGTGGGTTAATGGAAGTGAAAGCATTATGAGATGTTGCAAAACATAATTTCCTTAGCATCTATATTTATATTATCCTAACTTTACACCTTAGTGAAGGAAATTTGGAGCCTATTTTCCCTTTTCTCCTGTTATTGAGAATATAAATAATATGTATGTAGTTAATTCCACTTATTCTATTTTAATAATAATTCATAAACTGGTTATACAACCTGCCATCATCATTATTTATGGTAGGATTATAGAATCCTGATATTACATAAAGCTTTAGACTTCCCCTTAAGTTCCAGATATTCTAGGGTGATGTGTGGGCAAGTTTATTAATGTTACAGCCTGTTCCAGGAGTACATTCCTAGTGTTCTGATTGTCTCCACAGGGTAGATTTTTAGATACTGTTCAGCTCATTTACATCTCAGGATGACATGAGAACTTGTGGACTACCAAGATTTAGTAATGTTATTGCTGTGTTAGGCTGCGTATTAGTATTTTCTCAGTTTCTTCTTGGATTTAGTATTATTTTCAAGGGAGTTTTCTTCTCTGGCATTTAATCTAGGATTGTAAAAGACCATAGCACAAAAAGACAGAATTATCCTTTATTAAACATTTAAATACAAACCACTCAAGATACAGTTAAAAAAGACATCCAACACAATAAAAATTGGGGAAAGCAGTAGGCTAAGAATATATATGTGTGTGTGTGTGTGTGTGTGTGTGTGTGTGTGTGTGTCTGTGTGTGTACACATGCATATATATATATTAGTGGATTGGGTGGTACAAAAGAATATATCACAATGCTACCATTAAAACAAAATAAGTTTTAGCTATGATTTTTTACATCAAAATATATACCTTTGTGATGCTTCAGCTGTTGATTCAGGATTGCAGAATTGTGAAACAAATCAAACTTAAAGCACATTTATCAGAGAAACATTCCAATATTTAGGAGTTTGCTGTAAGTTCTCTGCAGCTTTTTTTTTTTTTACTCAGCTTGGTCCCGTCATATAGTCTACATAACTCCTGCTCAGCTGTTAAAGCTCATAGCAGGTATCTATGATTCTAGAATGTTTGTCTATTATATGTCTCCATCATTGCATTTTCCTACCATTTAAAAATCATCCGTTCTTGTGCTAGTTTCACCACTAAACTACAAGATTCTTGAGTTCAGAGGCTATTTCTATCCTTTGTGACTTATTCTGTATCTTCAATATAGTACTAAATGCTTTAGGAATATTTGTGTAATAAATAAGTCAACTTTTAGGATAAGAATTTTTATTGCTCTGCAGAAAGCTCTTATTTTGAAAAACTAGGTAGAAAGTAATATCACCTAAATTTTATGGACACATCTGAATCACTGCATTAAACTACTGTGTTTAATTTAGCTCCCTTGTCTAGTTATTTAAAGGGTGTATTTTTAAAACCGAAAATGGAGGTGAATTAAAAGCGTGGAGAAAGTCGTAAGTGTAAATTGCTTCCCAATATAATCTCTTGAGTTCATATTTAATAAAGATAAGTTACTCAATCAACAATCACTCCATGTGTGAGCGTATTTGTACATAAATCACTTAGTTTGGCTTGGATCTAACATTGATAGGACATAATTGATCTTTAAAAGTTTTATGAAGAATCACAGACTGTGAAATTAAAAGCGGTTGTATTGTCTAACTTTGCCTTTCCATCAAGCAGACACCTGTTTTCTTGGGAGCTGAAACCTCGTTTTATATGTATTATTGACCAGTCCATCAATTACTTCTTTCTCACTATAATTAACAGCATGTTACCTTCTAGTTTATATCAGGATAACCTACTATAGTTTCTAAACTGATAAATTGCCAGCTATATTCCCCCCACAATGTTCACATCAACCATTAGAATTTTTATATTTATGATATTGATATATAAAGCAAAGATAAAGTCTTTATATATATTTATTATAAGATCAGATTACCAAATCTGATTATGATCTGATTAGTCACTTAATCACAGTGTTTTATGTGTGTTAGGAAGAACTGTCTAGAGAACCAGCTTTGTTCTAATTTTCTAGGTCTATAACAAATTTTCTCTCTAAATTTTACTTTCACTTCATTTCAAAAGAAATCATTTCTTTACCATAGTCCTCATTTCCATTCTTTTAAGAATGTGTGGAGAATAACTAAGAGCTCCGATGGTTTCTCCTGCCCATTAAGGGTCGGGGCAGTGAACGATGCGTATCAACCTTCAGGAGTAGGCTGAGCACGTTGGTCTTCAGTGAGGGACTTAGCCTGTCTTCCTCTTCAAGCTCTCTATAGAACCATTTCAGGATTCATCTCCATAAATATTCACAAAATGTGATTCCACGTATGTGTAAAACATTCTGGCCATATGCATCTCATGAGATCCACTGGCTGAGCATCCTTGTTGCAAGGGATGGTGAAGTCTATGTAATGCAGAGGAAGATCTCTCGCAAATAGCAATGGTAGGCAGAAAGAAGTAAACACATCTGTGAGAGGCTGTCTAAAACCCTAGGATCTGCAACCACCAAAGTTGTCAGTCAGCTGATGGATTCTGGGATTTTGTTAGTGAAGCTCTTACGAGGGAGGGATCAGCAGTCAAAAGTGCATCTGGTGGTAGCAGCAAGCATCAGTATAGCATGCTGGCAACTTTTCCTGTGAGCTGAAACTTGGCATCAATCAAATTTTCAATCGCGACAATTACCTGATGAGCCAGCAAATACTTATCTCAGTTTCTTTCCAGACTTATGATGCAAACATTATAGTTTTCTCACTTGTAGATATCAAGGTTGGTGTCATTAAAGTTAATTTCTGCAGCAAGGAGTTTGAAGACATTCTCCTTCACTTATAGGATGTCAAGGGCACTGATACTGCAAGTTTACCTTCAAGTTCAGATAGGAACCAAGAATAGTACTTTATGGAGCCTCTCTGAGAAGTGCAGGGGGGCTTTACTTTTTCCTTATTCACCAGTATTTGTCATTATTCTTGGCAAGGACAATAGTTATGGTAAACGGTTAGTTAACAATAGTTTCATCTTGCTATCTGAATCTTCAGGAAGTACTATGTGCTTCTGTATTGATCAAACCCTCTGAATTTTGAGATTCTGGAGGGCATCTATGTTTCCTGTTGTTGTTATGAAAGTCACCACAAATGTACTGTGTCAAAATGTGACAAATTTATTTCTTTACAGTGCTGGTAGTCAGAATAACAAACAAAAAGGCATTTGTCAACCAAGCAAGCAAATGGGGGCAAAGTCTATAAGATTCTGGTTTCTGTGTGTGTGTGTGTGTTGTTGTTGTTGTTGTTGCTGTTGTTTTTGTTGTTTTATTTTCTGGTGAGGGGGTATTTGAGCCACTCCTAGTGGTGCTTTGTACACAGAGGACCATGTACTGCTGAGGATCAAACCAGGATATGGTTTGAATCCAGCTAAGTACCTTAACCCCTGTGCTATCTCTCTGGCTCCAAGTGTGTAAGATTTAAAAGGTTCTTTTCCAGTGGATTTATGCAGGCTGAGTTTAGTTCTCATGGCAATGAGTGGTGGCAGCACACGTCAAACACTACAAACTAGAGAAGTTCCTTAGAGACAAGGTGACAAGACCAGAGCCTTTACTGGGACTGCTCACATAGGCATCCTTTACTGCCATATATAAAATATCCGACTCTCAATAGGAAAACAGGTATTTCAGCATAAACCTATTTTTGTATAAACCTTTAGACACGTTCACTCTTAACAGTTAATGACAGAAATCCTTCAAGACTCTAATGCCCAGATGTTACTAAAAGACTAATCTTACAAGCAGGTTTTTACCAGGAAATCAGTTTACATCTGCAATCTTAAGTCTTTTCTTCATATAAAGTAAAATATTTTTACGTTCAATGGATTGATGTGTGGATTTATTTGGGGGTATCATTGTTCTGCCAATTATTTTATGTAGTTCTGTATAATTACACCTTGCCGTTAGTGAGTACCCAGGAAATTCTTGGTCTTTGTTCAGTGAGTTGTGGCCTATAGATTTGGCATAATCCCTGTGGTCTGACATACCAATCACCCAGCGCTTGATCAGAAGATCTATTAACTCCTCTTTTTTAAATTTTCTTCTCTAAATGCCATCAATCACCAAGACCTCTTGACTCTCCTCTTGTTTCTTGGTTCCACCACAATCCCTCAGGCCCACTAACACCCCGATAGTCTGGGCCACCATAACTTCTTGATCATCTTTGTTCTTCACCTCCAGGATGGTTTCAAGTACTTTTGGTTTTCTTTCCTCCTATCCATTCTCTAGATAGAAACTAATGTGTCCTTTCAGGAAAACAAATTCAATTATGTTTCTGTTTATTATAAAGCCTCCAGTGAGCCTTAATTTTCCAGTTTCAATCTTTGCCCCCTTTTACTTTGTACACTAGTTTAGAGTCATATAAGCTGTTCTTGACTCCTGAAGCTGAACATCCTTCCTCCTTACCTCTAGGGTCTTACAAGAGTTTGATCTCTGGTAACAAACAATTACTCCTGTTCTAAGTCAATTCTCATCACTTCACATGAGCCTCGGTGAAAACATTCCTTCCTCTGGGAGATCTTCCCAGGCATATAAACAGTTTAGGGCCCTCTAATACCTGGTCCTATACAATATATTTTATACTTATCTCTAAGCTCAGATTTTGTTTACCTTCTCTGCTGGTTTTAATCTATATTATGGTAGGATTTTACCATCAGGATACTCTTATATTGTTCATCATTACTTCACTATTATCTAGTGTATCACGGTAAAGCCTGGCAAGCTACCGTATTTTATTTACTGTTTATGCCAAAGACTAGTAACTATTATGGACCTCAGTTCCATAACCTGAAGAATAGTTTTGGGCTCCTCCTATCCCTGTAGCAAGTAGATGCCCTTGGGTTGCACTTGCTTGTGACAGGACTAATGGAGATGTTACTAGTGCCCACTCGAGCAAATCAATGAACAATGGGAAGACAGTGATACAGTGATATAGTGTATATATTGTACTAAATTTTCAATAGTTGTGAATGAACAGTTGCTGAAATAATTTAAGAGTGATGGCATAGCTGCTTTTTGAAAATAGCCTTGCAGTTCTCAAAATATTAAACATAGCTTTGTTATATAATATATTAACTAATGTGGATACTCCCATGAGAAAAGAAAGCAATCATGTAAAACATTGCATATAAAATTTATAGCAGCATTATTCTTATTCAATCTGAATTGAGAACAATTCAGATCTTCATTAACTGATAATAAATTTAACATATCTATCAATAGAATATTATTTGGCAATAAAAAGGAATAAAATGTAGATGCATGCTAAACACAGATGGCAATTAAAATGTGCTAAGTGGTGCTTGGAGAGATAGTATAGAGGGTTGAACCTTTGTCTGGCATTCAGCCAGTTTACCTGGGTTCCATCCCTGGCATAACAGATGGTTCACTAAGCTCCTCCAGGAATGATTCCGGAGTTCAGAGCCAGGAGTAAGACCTGAGCACTGCCAGCTTTTCCCAAAAATTAATGTGAAAAGTAAAATAAGTTATCCACAAAAAAACCACATATGGTATAATTTATAAGAATAGCGAGAATTAAGAAATCTATAGAGATAGAAGGTAGATTAGTGGTTAGTGTGAACTGGGAAGATTGGAGAGAAATGGTATATGAATCTGGTGATTTCAGGGGTTTCTTTATGTTCTTACTTAGTAGTTATGGTTACAAATTCATGAATATACTAAAAATCATTGAATTATATATTTAAAGTGGTGAAAACCATAGTATATGAATTACTTATCGATAAGTCTGTTGTAAAAACAGAATGATCTAAATTCTCCCATCTAACATTCAACTTTGAAATAAAGTTGATGGCAATTAACTCTAAACTAGAACACTGAATTCAATAAATAATGATTGAATTAGAGTATGGTTCATAATTTTCTCTTGATTCAAATGTCTGGGCAGATTATTCACCTCACAATTCAAATATTCTCATAAATGCTTTTCCTTGAAGTGACCATTATGTTTTTGCAACTGTATAGAAAGTGTTGATATATATGTTTTGTGTAATATGAAATTAGAAAGAAGTGAAATTAAGAACTGAAAGTCAATAAAAATATTATTTACTTGGTTGGTTCTTCAAGTACACTTTTAACTGAACAGTCTTCTTTCAAACCATCCTCTCCCTCCACTGGAGTAGAGGAGTTCAGTGATTAGTCAGGCAAAAGCACCAGCAGTTTGCCTCGAGATTGCTTCTGTACTGCAAGTACAACATCAATTGAGTGCAAAATGCAAATGGTTTCTTCTTATAATTATGAAAATAGCTTTGACCTGGTGAACCTACTGAAAGGATCATAGGGACTTTTAATGGGTCTATATACCTTACCCAAGCAATATAATATATTCCTCAGCAATATAAAATCACAGAAGCCTTTATAATATGGATATAGAATAGGTTTAGAGCTCTCCCTAGTTTTAAGTTATACCCAGTGGGTTTTTAACTGTAGGATTGATAAGCAACTCAAACAAATAGAAGTTATTGAATCAAATTTCTCATTTATTTGGTATCCTTCTAGTAAAGGGAGGCAAATTGATAATTGTTAAATAGTTAGCATTTCCATGCTTGTCACTGTCAGGGAGCACTTTAATAGCAACCACTTCAACTTTTTTTTTTTAATCTCTGTCCTAATTTTCTGTTTCTCTTCTCTGCTCCCTTATCTAAAATAGTGAGATAAGGCTACCAAAGAAGTAAAGATGGAGTCAGGGCCTTTGTGATAAGTAACCTTCCAAGGTCTAAGAAGTTCACAAAACTCTTCTCTTATCAGCTTCTGGGAAGCTTTCTGGATGCTTTATTGTAATAGATTGGAGATGGATTTGAAACATTTTGGCTGATCTGCCTCTGGGAACAGAGATGCTAGCCACCAACTTCTTGATTGGAGTTTAAAAGATAGCATTCAGAGTTTAGTTGTGGGTGTAGTTAGTTTCAGAACATGAATAATTCCTCCGGCAATAATAGTGGGGAGAAACTGCCAAACTATTCTGTAATTTGCATTTGGATTTTCAGAGCTACTATAATTTGTGATAACGCTGAAGGATAATGTGCTTGTAGCAGGTTAGAATCTTACATTATGTTAATGTTGTCTTTTCTGACTACACCTTTATTTGGGAAACACTGAAAGTCTTTGTGTTGCAGGAGACTTCTCAGCATGGCCAGGTGGCACTTTAACAGACTAATGTGAAAGATGACTTGGCTCCAAGTGGCAATGTCAAAAGACATGTCGCAGCTGCCCTGTCTCTGAGGTCTGGAATGAGACTGACATTCTCAATTACTGCCCACTGTTGCATTGTCACTATTGGCCTCTCAGTTTCCCATCTTTAAGCAGTCTTCACACCCTCTCTTCATCTGTTCAAGTGGGTGCTTTGGCATGAAGGAAGCTACGCTTTATCTCCCTAAAGCATCTTGCTGTCTTTGGCACATTTGTTGTTTGTTGATGGTAGTGCCAGGGCTCAGCTGTTACATGACAGGCTTTGATAGAGTGAATCAATTGTATTTATTTTTATATTATTCTTGAAACACCTACCAGATTTTTAATGCTTCCTTTCAAAACGAAGGCTGCTTTATAATAGTTCCGACCAGGACTTCAAAATATGTTGACATATTTTTACTGTGTTCATATTTGATGGTATTGTATGAATTTTTAGGAAAAAGTGTTGATTACTCACAGTGTTTATTTAGTTTAGTTTTTATTGTATTTTATTGTGTGTTTTGAGGCCACGCTGGGTAATGCCCAGACGTTACTCTTGGCTCTGTACTCAGGAATTGCTCCAGATAGGGGATTGGAGCTCAGGGGATGCCAGGGATTGAACCTGGGCCTGTTGCATACAAGGCAAATGTTCTACTATTGCTCCAGCCCAACAGTGTTTATAGATGGGAAAAGTTTCAGCTGTCTCAGAAATATCTTACTTCTTGGAAACAGAGTAGTAAATGTATACTGATTTGACTTTAACAACAGAGAGGGAACAAGGGGGTAGAGAGAGAGAGAGAGAGAGAGAGAGAGAGAGAGAGAGAGAGAGAGAAGAGAGAGATTGAGAGAGAGAATTTTGAATTTATTATTTCCAGCTTTTCCCTTGTTCTGGTAGGGCAGGAGACATGGGCAGTTTCTGTAAGTCCAGAGATCATGAGGCTGTTCTCAATTGAGTGCTATTTGAAATTTCCTGGGGATAATAGATTTGAAAAACCTTGGAGTCAGAGTTGAGAATTGTGATCTAAATGTTCTTGACCCTGATTCCTATAGCACCACAAATTAATGTTGGCAGAGCCTACTGCCACAGGACAGCTATTCAACTCTCCAGGATACTGATACAATTGAGTAATAAATTCAAGAAATGAAGTACACTTTGTTTTTGAGCAATTGAATTAAACCTCATATATCTGGTAATGTTATTCAAATCTAAACCCACTCTGAATTTTAAAAACAAAACAATCAAAACACCTAGTATACCCGCTCTCACCACTTCTATTCAATATAGTACTGGAAGTACTTGCCATAGCAATCAGAAAAGAAAACGACATTAAGGGCATCCAGATAGGAAGGGAAGAAGCCAAGTTATCACTATTTGCAGATGACATGATATTATACATGGAAAACCCAAAACTCTCTACCAAGAGGCTCCTAGAAATAATACATTCTTATAGTAGAGTAGCAGGGTACAAAATCAATACCCAAAAGTCAATGGCTTTCCTATATGCAAACAGCGAAAGAGAAGAAAGGGACATTAAAGAAACTATCCCATTTACAATTGCACCACAGAAAATCAAATACCTAGGAATCAGTTTGACAAAGAATGTAAAGGATCTCTACAAAGAAAACTACAAAACGTTACTTCAGGAAATAAAAGAGGACCTGAGGAAATGGAGACACATTCCCTGCTCATGGATTGGAAGGATTAACATTATCAAAATGGTAATACTGCCTAGAGCTTTATACAGATTCAATGCGGTCCCTATAAAGATACCCATGATGTTCTTCAAAAGAAATTGAACAAACACTCCTGAAATTTGTATGGAATAATAAAACCCCACGAATAGCTAAAGCAATTCTTGGGAAAAAGAAGATGGGAGGTATCACTTTCCCCAACCTCAAGCTCTACTACAGAGCAGTTGTAATTAAGACAGTGTGGTATTGGTATAGAGACAGACCCGTAGACCTATGGAATAGAACTGAGTATCCTGAAATGCACTCACAAATATACAACCACTTAATCTTCGATAAAGGAGCAAAAAATATTAAGTGGAGCAAAGAAAGCCTCTTCAACAAATGGTGCTGGGAAAACTGGGCAGCTACGTGTAAAAAAATGAACTTAGACTTCCTTCTAACACCATGCACAAAAGTCAGATCAAAATGGATTCTAGATCTCGATATCAGACATGAATCTATAAGGTACATCGAAGAAAACATAGGAGAAATGCTCTATGACATCGAAACGAAAAGTATCTTTAAAGACGACACACCACTGACCAAGCAAATGGAAGCAAAGAGAAACAAATGGGATTATATAAAATTGAAAAGCCCCTCAAATTATAAAATTGAAAAGCACCTCAAAAGAAACGGTGACCAAGATACAAAGACAATCCACAGAGTGGGAAAAGATATTCACCCAATACCCATCTGACAAGGGGTTAATATCCAGGATATATCAGGCACTGGTAGCACTCCACAAGAAGAAAACAGCCAACCCCATCAAAAAATGGGGAGAAGAAATGAACAGAAGCTTCCAAAAAGAAGAAATTCGAATGGCCAAAAGGCATATGAAAAAGTGCTCTTCATCTTTAATCATCAGAGAGATGCAAATCAAAACAACAATGAGGCACCATCTCACCCCACAGAGACTGGCACACATCCAAAACAGCAAGAACAACCGGTGCTGGCGTGGATGTGGGGGAAAAAGGGGACTCTCATTCACTGCTGGTGGGAGTGCCGACTGGTCCAGCCCTTTTGGAAAACAATATGGGCATTCCTCCGAAAGCTAGATATTGAGCTCCCATTTGATCCAGCAATAGCACTCCTGGGAATATACCCTAGAGACCGAAAAACACATAGCAGAAACACTATCTGTACTTCTTTATTCATCTCTGCGCTATTCACTATAGCTAGAATCTGGAAACAACCTAAATGCCCGAGAACAGAGGACTGGCTAAAGAAACTGTGGTTCATCTACACTATGGAATACTATGCGGCTGTCAGAAAGGATGAAATTATGAAATTTACCTGCAAATGGATGGACATGGAGTCTATCATGCTGAGTGAAATTAGTCAGAAGGAAAAGGACAGATATAGAATGACTGCATTCATTAATACGACATAAATAGATCAGTGTTTTACTAAATGTGGGAAATGGTAATGGCAGATTAAAACTCACCACTGAATATACACAAAGAGACTTAAGTGATAAACTCTAAATATCTGCAGGGCTAGCCACAATGTGTAAAATAAGAGGGAGAGAGATGCAGAGACAGAGAGAGATAGAGAGAGAAAGAGAGGAAACTGGGGTACCTGCTATTAAGGCGGCCTGGGGGACGGGAGGGAGAGGGGTACATTGGTGGTGGAAATGGGGCACTGGTGGAGGGATGGGTGCTGGAATACTGTATTACCAAGAACCAATTATGAACACCTTTGTAATTGTATGTTTCACGGTGGTATAATAAAAAAAATTTAAAAAAAAAACACCCAGTATAATAAAATTTGAGCTCTGAGTAGTTTTAGAATATTATAATTGTATTATAATGTATTATTATATTATTATACTATATAATAAAATAGTGATGATAATATATTTTATTTATTTTCATATATTTATATCTATCACAAACTACTAAATCAATCTTTATTATTAATAAATGTTAATTAGTTATTTAAAAGCTACTTAAATGGAATATTATTAAATAATAACATTAAAAGAGTTTATACAAATATTTGTAACAAAGAACTAGAGCAATTAAAAACAGAACTAGAGTAATGCTGGACAATACAACACCATGCAATTGTTAACTTTGGTTGTATTGTAAAATAATTGACAGTTGTTTTTTCAGATTATATTAATGTTCAAGAAAACAGATAAGTAGAGAGAAAAGGAAAAGGAAAATGAGTGACAAGAAGTTAAAAGTTGGACTTAGATTATTTAAAATTGCCCCACATATGGTTTCTGTAGCACTATTAGTAGTGATCTCTGAACTCAGAGCCAAGAGGAAGCTCTCAGCACTGCTGGGTGAGGTTCCAAAACTACTCCCCTATTAATTCTCCCCCCAAATCCATTATATTTCCCCATGCTTGGAATATCAGTCTTTGCATAGTGTTTAGTAAATAGTTATGTACTGTCTGGGCTCTCAGGGCAGTTCTCATCTCATGTGCTACACAGAGAAACATTTTCATTAAATTACAACATTTTTTGTTTTTGCCACAAATAACTATTACTCTGAACTCTAAGAAGGAATGTAGAATGAATGGCGGGTTGCATGATGCAGTTTAGTGAATATAAAACTGCCATCAATGAAAGAGCTTATTAGTGATCTTCTGCAATGTGAGGGTGTTAGAGTATAAGGTCCAGGTAAGAAATAGCTGAATTACATGGAAAATATTGTGGAAAGGTTTTGTGGAAGCTTTTGTGGAAATTGAGATGTTATACTGTAAATGTGAATTATGGTTAATGACTTTGGTAATGATGATTTGGGGGGGGTGTTAATCCTTCAAGTATGTTTCCAGATTTCTAAAACTCAAGATTTGCCAAGTTCCAAAAAGATGGAAGATGACAATTTTGGAAAAAGAGTGTAAAAAGCCCATTTGTACTCCTAGCATAGCCAGAAGTGATCTCTGAGCAAGGATAGGTGTGGCCCCAAAGCCAAAACCCAAAACAAAACAAAGAAAAAAGCCAAAGTCCAAAAAAAACCGAAGAGAAAAACCAAGTGAATGGTAGCTTTTGAATGGCAGGTGACTTGAATCCATAAAAGTACATTGAAGAAAATATAGGAAAAACCCTCCACGACATTGAAGCTAAAGGCATCTTCAAAGGTGAAACATCACTAACAAAGCAACTAGAAGAAAAGATAAACATATGGGACTACATGAGACTAAAAAGCTTCTGCACCTCAAAAGAAACAGTGACTAAGATACAAAAGCAGTCCACAGAATGGGAAAGAATATTCACCCAATACCCATCTGATAAGGGGTTAATATCCAGGATATATTAGGCACTGGTAGAACTTTACAAGAAGAAAACAAACAACCCCATCAAAAAATGGGGAGAAGAAATGAACAGAAACTTCTGCAAGGAAGAAATTCAAATGGTCAAAAAATGTATGAAAAAATGATCATCATCACTAATCATCAGAGAGATGCAAATCAAAACAACAATAAGATACCACTTTACACCTCAGAGACTGGCACATATTCAAAAGAGCAAGAACAACAAGTGCTGGCGTGGATGTGGGGAAAAGGGGACACTCATCCATTGTTGGTGGGAATGCTGGCTGGTACAGCCTTTCTGGAAAACAATATGGACTTTCCTCCAAAGACTAGAAATTGAACTCCCATTTGACCCAGCCATACCACTCCTGGGAATCTACTCTGGGAAACCAAAACTACGCAGCGGAAACACCATTCCTACTTTTATGTTCATAGCAGCATTATTCACAATAGCCAGAATCTGGAAGCAACCAGAGTGCCCGAAAATCGAAGACTGGATAAAGAAGCTTTGGTACATCTACACAATGGAATACTATGCAGCTATTAGGAAAAATGAAGTTATAAAATTTGCCTATAAATGGATGGACATGGAGAAGATTATGTTGAGCGAAATTAGCCAGAAGGAGAGAGACAGACACAGAATGACTGCATTTATTTGCATAACATAAATATATATGTACATATTAAGATACCAATATCCAAGGTCAAGTGAAACATATATCAGGAGGTCTTGTCAAAGGTGGAAATTATCACAAACATGTGGGAGTCAGAGGCTAGGTAAGACAGAAAATGGAACAGTGTGCTAACAATTGTCGAGGGTACTAATGCCAACCTAGAACTGAGCATTAAATAGAGGCAAAAAGATACACATGACAACCCTTTAATGTATGTTCTGTAATCCATAGTCTGGAGGGGAAGGAAAAGAGAAAGAGAGAGAAACGGAAAGAAATAAAGAACCTGCCATGGAGCAGGGCTGGGGGAGGGGGAGGGAACCGGGGACGTTGGTGGTGGGAGATGGGCACCGGTGGCGGGAAGGGTGCTGGAACACTGTATGACCAAAACCCAAATATGAACTTTTTAATTGTATATCTTTGTAATTGTAAAAATAAAAAAAATTAAGTTCGGAAAAAAAAGATATATCTCAAATGGATTACCTAAATCTCTGCCTGTGCTATTTTTAGGCAGATGCTAAGACTACTGTAGTTGCTAGGCTGATTTACATTTCCATGATTCCTTGGATAAGGAGTCAAAGAGCCCAATGTATATAGGTCTGAGCATGAGTTTATACCCTTACACCCCCACATTCTATGGGGTGGTACAGATAGGGGCCCAGGATGGATATTGGGTACACATGTCATTGCTGAGGAACCCTGAGCTTACAAAACCTTTAAACTTCTCAGGTGTGGCAGGTAAAGTTACCCAACCTTTGTTCCCAAAATGAATTTGTCTCTCAGCAATTCTATGAGAAAAGCAAGAAGACCATGTCATACTAGAGTAAGTAAAGGGATCTGCTCTTTCAGTGCCACAGAGGAATAACACTCTGGCTTCCTTGGCTGCCTATGGTACAGGCAGCCTCAAATGGGATTATTATGCAGTGGTCATTGATGTACCATGCACTGATGTAATATTATCATGGAAGAAACAAAGCTCATCAGATCTGGATATAAGTTTAAGATTATTTAACCTCCTTGTGAAATGGAGAAAATAGAGGGAAATACCTTCTTATAGAATTATTGAAAAAATAATGTATTTAAAGTACTTAGTACTTCTACGTCATACAATAATAATAGCACACTGTAAATTTTAGTGTGCACTGCCCCATGTCTGAGACTCTCAGACATGGGGCAGAGCTGCTACTTGCTCTCCCTGTGCCCAGCTGCTCATGAGGCGCCCGGGAAGCATGGCGGGTTCTAGCCCTGGACTGCCAGCCCAGCAGAGCCTCACAACAAGCCAGACGACCCCCTACTCCATGGGGGCCACCATTATCCACATCCGGACTTCCCTCTCATCACAACTCCACCCAGCAGACCAGACTATCACAGCCCAGCTCGCCTGGCCGCTAGTGGCCTAGTGGTTCCTCAATAAATGCTTTATTTAGAGGTGACTACAAGAGTATGCCACCCTCACGGCAAGCCTGGCAAGCTGCTCGTGTCGTATTTGATATGCCAAATACCAGTAACATTTATATTAGGTCATTCCCATGACCTAATATAATGGTTTGAGGCTCTTTATATTCCTGGAGCAAGCGGATGCCTTTGGGTTCTACTAGCATGAGACAGGACATATGGAGATATTACTGGTGCCCACTCTAGCAAATAGATGATGAACGGGAAGATAGTGATAGAAATTTTAGGACTTCTTGAAGCTGATGGATTGTTTGTTCAAGCTGAAGTTTAAAAATGCAAGTTTTCCCTCGCACAACAAGGGCAGAGATAGACATGAATTCTGCCAGTAAAAGTTTGAGCTGCCTTTTTGCTGCTCTCTTTAGCATATCATTCCTGTCACTATGGTGGCAAATTGATTACTGTTTTTCTTGGTTTAACCCTATACTCCAGAAGGAAGAAGGTGGAGAGACCAAAAACATTTTATGTGCAAACTTTGTATTTTTATTCTGGAGGGAATGCCCTTCTTCAACACTTTATCCATGTATTGCTCAACAGGTTTTATGCCATAGAGTCATTCTTAGGCAGGAGATGGGATATTTTTTGGTTGGGTACACACAGTTGTGCTGAACAGGACTGAGATGCTGTTGCAAAGAATGAAGAATGGATACTGGAAGTTGACTGGCAGCATGTGCTAAAGGCCTAATCCCTGTGATCAAAATCTTTCCCTAATATGGTGCATCAGTGAGCAATAAAAACTTTCCTTCAGACTGTCACAGAATGTAGTTGGTATATGCTTTTAGAAGACATTTCTACTTAAATTTGAAAAGGTTCATTCCACTTGATGGAGTGGTCAAAGGACAGATCAGTTTCCGTTGTCCAGGTTTCAGATTCCATGCCTAATGTATTTTGGGGGAACTCTACAAGGGAACAGAATGCATATATTACAGATAATTAAGGCTACTTATTACTTTGTATTTTAATTTTCTCTTTTTTCATTAACAGGTACTAAGGGGCATAATAAAAGAATTGACAGTAGGTTTCTGGTTCCATCTTTCTATTATTAAGAATTGTTCCACTGGGCTCCTAGTTTCTTGTATGTGAATTAACCTATTAGATTCAGGAACAGTTAATCCTTCTGACCTCTTTCCTCTCCCTCCCCCATATCACTTGATCACTTGACCACTTGATCACTTGAATCCCGTTATTCATCGATTTTCTTGAGTGGGCGCCAGTAACATTTCCATTGAACCCTATCACGTGCCAATGTAGCCCAATGACATCTGGTTGATTCAGGAATATGAAGAGCCTCAAACCGTTCCTTCAGGGTCTTGATGAGGAAGTCGGCCATCTTGTAGGTGGGCAGCCATGTGATCTGTTGACATTCCTTGGGATCCAGTCAGTAACAGCTCTAGTCCAGTGGTCATCTCCAAATCGCATTACATGTTCAGCCCATCTGATTTTCAATGCCTTGGCAAATGAGACAGCGTCCCTGATTCTGGAATAGCGATGGAGGTCGAACTCCGGATTCCTTCTCTCACTTGAGTAAGGCGTGATATTCCAAGCATAGCACTTTTGATTCCTCTCTGGGGAGACCCGAATACATTCTCATCCTGCTTTTGTAGGGCCCAGGTCACAGAAGTGTATGTTAATGCAGGGAGAATGGTGGAGTCGAAGAGATGTGCCTGGAGCCGGAGGTTCTTTGTCTATTTAGCTATTTCTTCGATGCCTTTGAAGGCATTCCATGCCACTCTCTTCCTCCTGTGCAGCTCAGGTTTTAGGTCATTCATCATGTTGACTTCATGACCTAGGTACACATAACTGCTGCATTCAGAGATGTCTGTTCCATTGAGAGTGAATGGGTCCTCTGGAACTAGTTCATTTTTCATAAACATGGTTTTCTTTAGATTCAGCTGTAGACCTATCTTTCCACATTCTCAGTCGAAGTCAGCCATCACTTGTGCTGCTTGGCTAATGTTTGGTGTTATTAGAATGATGTCATCAGCGAAGCAGAGGTGGTGTAGTTGACGACCATCTATCTTCACTCCCATTCCTTCCCATTCTAATTGTCACATGATATTCTCGAGGCGGCGCTGAAGAGTTTTGGTGAAATGGTATCACCCTGTCGAACCCCTCTTTTGACATCAATGATCACTTCTTTGTAGAATGGTGAGATCCTGGTGGTGAATCCGTAATACAGCTCACGAAGGATCTTGATGTATTGGGTTTGAACACCCTGTTTGGCTAGGGCTTCGATGACTGTTTCAGTCTCCACAGAATCAAAGGCTTTCTGTAAATCAATGAACATGAGACAGAGCGGCATTATTTTCCCTCCCCCATATATATTACTAAATCCTATTGCTCATTCCTTAATAGGAAAATACTGAAAATAATTTATTATAAATTTAATGACTCATGATCACTTTTTCAGCACCAATTTATGAAATTATTTGAGTCATAGATATTGATATAAAACTGATGTCAACTAACTCTGCTTGCTTGCTTATTTCTCATAGATTACATTGTGTTAATTGTCATTAAGAATTAGGGAGAAGAAATGATCAGAAATTTTGACAAAGAAGAAATTCGAATGGCCAAAAGTCATATGAAAACGTGCTCTTCATTATTAATCATCAGGGAGATGCAAATCAAAACAAAACAACAAAGATACATTCTCATACCACAGAGACTGGCACATATCCAATAGTGCAAGAAAAACTGGTGCTGGTGCTGATGCAGGGGGAAAGGGACTCTCATCCATTTTTGGTGGGAATGTTGACTGGTCCAGCCTTTTTGGAAAACAATATGGATATTCCTCCAAAAAACTAGATATTGTACTTCCATTTGACCAACATTACCACTCCTGGGAATATACCCTGGAGACCCAAAAACATACGACAGATGCACCATCTGCACTTCTGTATTCACCGTAGCACTATTCACAATAGCCAGAATCTGTAAACAACCCGAATGCCCAAGAGCAGATTACTGGACAAAGAGACTATGGTACATCTACACAATGGAATACTATGCAGTTGTCAGAAAAATAAAGTCATGAAATTTACCTGCAAATTGATGGACATCAAGATTATCATGCTGAGTGAAATCAGTCAAAAGGAAAAGGGCAGATATAGAATGACTGCATTCATTTGTGGGATATAAATATATACCAGTTTTCTACTAATAGTAGGAAATAGCAATGCCTGACTAGAACTGAGCATTGTATGTCGGCAAAGGATTTACATCATAATCCCTAAATGTATATAGGACAAGCCACAATGTGTAAGAGAATTGGGAGAGAGAGAGAAAGAGAGAGAGGGAGAGAGATGGGGAGAGAGGGACAGAGAGAGAGAGAATAAAGAGAGAGAACAAGTGCCTGCTATAGAGGCAGGGTGGGGGAGTGGGGAAGAAATCTGGGGACATTTGTGGTGGGAAATGTGCACTGTTGGAGGGGATGGATGCTGGAAAACTGTATGACTGAAACTCAAGAATGAAGATCTTTGTAATTGTATAACTCATAGGGGTATAATAAAATAAAATAATAAAATAAAATAAATGTGTTCAATTGTGAGTCTCTTTGGACTAGTGTAATATGGTGCCCTTCAAGAGTATTCATCAAAGACGTTTCATGTGCCCTCACTCTTGTGCCGTTTTCTCTTGATTTTAATCCTATTCAATAATTATTTTTGTGTCTGTGGGATAGTGGGATCACAAATACCAGCCTATAAACTTGTACCGATCCTCATTTTCATCTCTACTAATGTCCTTAACCAAGCAAGAAAAGGGAGTGTCCCACACCCTCACAGTGACTTTTAGAGCAGCGTTGAAGGGGCTTACTCCCAAGAAGAGGCTGTCAAGCATTTTCTGTAAAGGACAGTTAGTACATAGTTCAGTTTTAGGAGGCAACATGCAATGTCTGTTGCACTCTCCTCCTTCTTTCATTCTGAATTTGAAGGTCCATTAAATAAAATAAAATGGTACTGCCAGATTTTGCCTGCAGTCAAAACTTATTTATCCTTGCTCCAAAATTATACAGTTAAAAAAAAAGAATACAGTTATTGTAGTGGCTTCAAAAGTATTTTGAAAGTGAATTCCTATTTATTGTTATTTTTGTTTGGCCATACCCAGAGATACTCAGGGATTGTTCCTAGCAATGCTTCAGAAGACTGTATGGGATGTCAGGGGATCAAACATGGATTGGCCCAGGAAAGTGCCCTATCTACTGTGCTATCTCACCAGGTCCAAAATTTAATTCCTACTTTGAAAGCTTTGAGAATATACATACATTATTGTCAGGGCACTCCGCCGGGTCCCGACAGTGCCGGGAAGCGAGTTCCCTTCTACCTCCGAAGCCGGCGAGGAATGGATGAAAACTCAGGAATCCGATGCAGTTTTAAAAGGCTTTTACTTATCACAGGTTCAGGCATACAAATCAGCAAAAAGGAAAAGCCCGGTGCTTAGGATTCCAGGCTAGAACCCCAGCCACGTGTAGGCCAAGATGGCGACCACCACGTGTAAAGGCTTTGAGAAAGGAGAAGCAGACTTCCAAGCAGGGCCACCGCTTGGAAGAGCCCCCAAAGAAGCACGTGAGAGTGAAAACCGGCTGGTTTATACCCCCTGCAACTCAGACCTTCCTCCCACTGTTATGGAAAGCAGGGGAGGGTCAAATGTCCTTAGGTAATCCCTCCCTGCACCTCACCTAGGCCCTTTATTATGCCAATGTTTTGAGCAGGGATCTGCCTGGGAATGCCTTTGTAGTGCAGAGAAGGGGGTTTCTGAGATGGCATGTCACTGTACCAAATGCCAACACCAATGCCAGTTAAATATTTCTCCAAGCCTTCACAAGTCTCCTCTACTTCATTGTAGTTTTATATTTTAGTTGCCTTTGAGTATATCAGGGAGCCATGCTTGTTTGCTTGGAAGCAAACAGCATTTCTCTCTGGTCTAATTACTTAGGTGTCCTACGTTGGCCAGGCTAATATGCTGGTAAGATCTAGCTAGTCCCACGATGATTGTGGTAGCATGGGAGAATATTTATACCAGCTAGTACAGCATACATGGTCGGATAAACTGCCACATTAGACTACCCTCTTATCTGAAGTGATTTGCAGGTGGCAATCCAGAGCAGATGCAGCGGCCCTTAGGAGTCCTGCAACACATTATGAATATTTTAATCTCTTAAATATTCTTTTTCTTTTTGAGTCACACCCGGCGATGCTCAGGGCATATTCCTGGCTCTTTGCTCAGGAATTACTCCTGGCAGTGCTCAGGGGACCATATGGGATGCTGGGGATTGACCCTGGGTTGGCCATGTGCAAGGCAAATGCCCTACCCACTGTGCTATGGCTCTGTCCCCTTAAATATTTTTAATGCTTTAAATAAGCTTAGTTGAGGTAATATGTAAATAGAAATAGAACATGTCCTGTATCAGACCTCTATATTCTTAATCTTGGGTTCGTGGATCTCATAAGAGGTTGTAGATGAATTTTAGCATATCAAGAAATGGCCTGGGTTGGATCCCCGGCATTCCTGAGCTCCACCAGGACTTATTCCTGAGTGCAGAGCCAGGAGAAACCCCCTGAGCATTGCTGGGTGTGACCCAAAAAGAAAAAAAAATACAGGTCAAGATTTTCACACAAAGTACAACATGTGACTGAATGGAATATTTTCCTACTTCTGGGAACATGACCATAACTGTTTATTTAGGAGACAGAAATATTTTACTAGACAGAATTATTGTGAAGCACTATAATGTAAATGTAAAATTATTAACAAGGTTATTGAAATGGTAAAATACCAAATTCCAAATGATCAGAGAGGAAGTAGCAGTTGCAATCTCCTTATTTTATTGCCCAAACTGTCGGCTACCCCTAGAGTTAGAGAAATAAAGCAAAAGGACTAGAATAAATTAAATTAGGAACTGGGGACAGAGTCTTCCTATTCGTAATAAGATCTGTGAGGAGCCACTAGCCAGGCAGTGACTCTCTTGAGCAAGATCAGGCTAAGACTCGCTGCAGGCCTGGTCTAAGATTGGGGCTAGTCGCACTAGCAGCTTCCACAAAGCAAACTGTCCGTAGGGTGAAAACATTCTGCTGATTGTGGCCTGGATAGGTAGTAAAGTGTGTAGGGCACTTACTCGCCTTGCACTGACCAACTAGATTTTGATCCCAGACACCACATTTGATCCTCCCTGAGCTCTGCAAGGAGTGACTCCTGAGCTCAGAGCCTGGGAGTAAACCAGATGTTTCCCCCAAACAAAATAACCAAACAAAAAGTTTTACCGAGGTGCTAAGTACAAGTCACAGGAAAGTATTCAAGAAGAAAGAGGACACTTTCCTCCTCCTCCACACATCCTCCATGTAACACCTTATTGGATTCAGCTAATAGGAATCCTGGATCTGAGTATGGTTTTTGATGCAGAAAAACAGGATGAATTTATAAGCCAGAAATAACAGCTTCATCACAGACTCAGGAGCCCACGGATTTAATGAAATTCTTAAACAAATGGGGCTGCAGGGACTAACATTTATTGCTTCCCGTGGTGGAGCCTAAGGGGCTCTGGTGGGGATGTGATGTAGAATGGCATGGCCATGGACAATATTGTGAAGCTGTAAATAATGTGACTCAAATAAAATAATAGTTATTGATTCCTGCTTGGGGAGGAGGATTATTTTATGGATGGAGGCGCTTCTTCACAGTTGAATATGAATAAGAATTGGACTTTCAGTCTGTGGTGTTGGTGTCATGTAGAGCAAATAGTAACCAGTTACTCATGTGCATTCTGAAGTAGACTTCTGTCATAATGAGTGAGGTGATAGTTTCGTTCCCTCTCTTTGGCTTTATCTGCAAAGTGGCGGCCGTCTTAGCAGAGACACCAACTGTAGTGTTCCTCAAGCCAAGACCCCCAGCAGCCTGTCTGGACTGCTCTAACGCCCTTCTGGCCAGGACTGAGCTGGAGGTTGAACCCCTGGAAGTCCTGAACTAAGCAGGGCAGCCTACTGGGAACAGATATTGGTCAAGGTTTAGGAAGAGGCCCTGTCTCTCAGGCTTTGAAGTTGGGAAGCATGAGTTTGAAGCTGCTAGTAGCACTGTTCCTCGCTGTGAGAGGTGACTTTGAAGAAGGAACTGAGCTAACACAGTGAGAAAGGAGAAAAGGTGTGGCGGAGAGGACTGCCGCTTTCCAGTGTCCCCTGAATCAGCTGTGTACCCCTCTCCCCACACTCCTTGTGCCGCACACTCTAGGTATGAGTCAAACTTACTTTTTTTTTTTTTAAAGCCGGTAGAAATTGTTTTTCTATCACTGGAAACCAGTCAAGGATGTCCTAAAGCAGCTCTGGGTCGCTGCTCTGGCACACACCCTTTAGAAAAATCTCTTCAGGATTCAACTGCGGACAAAGGAAGATGAGACACAAAGCCAAGCTCATTTTTTTTAGGAATGAATGAGGAAATGCATGTAAGGCATTTAGCAAGGTAGTTGCTCTAAGAACCTTGTTGAAAGAATTGCGGGCCCTATATAGTGCCATCAATATTTTTGCTTGTTTTTACCTGTGCTGTGTATAGTAATTTCTCTGAGTCTTACACTACTTAATTTGGTCGGTCCTTTTTCTGACATCCAGACACTGTTAAGGATTAACATGGTTTGTAGGGGTAGCGTATTTCTTCAAAAAACAGTCACCTGGGCTCAGCACAAACGTCCCTGGGGGCAGCCTCCCTTTTAGCTATAGGGCTATTACATTTTCTCTTTTGTCTTCTGCTGGGTGCCATCACCACTCCGCTTTCTTCTTTGTGACACTGTGAGCAGTTGGATCTCTTTTGTTATTTCTAATTGACAATGCCTGCCCATTTGAGTCTGTCTTCTCTCCTTTGTCATTTCTTCCAAATCAAATTACCTTTCTTTTGCTTTTTGACTTCTCATGTGAAAAGTCTGAGTCTGTCTGCCTACCTGTACTGTGCGCTTCAGAAGCCAATGTCATACTTTTCCACTGAGAATTATATAACTCTTGTTCAGATCAGTGTAAACTCACTGGCGTAATAGAGGAAGTTAAATTATAATCAGAAGTTTTCTTGGTGATAGATTAGCGAGGTATATGATGGTTTCCTCCCCACCCCCGTTACTTCCCCATATCTTTGATTCAGCCATCATTGATTCATGCTTGAGAGATTAAAAATACTTTGTAATTCTGAAATTATTTTTAATTTATATCACAGCAGACAGCTAAAATATATTTAATTGTTACTACTTTAACATATTTTTAAAACTACAAACAGAACAAAAAGTGTGGGTATACCTGAATAACTATACCCATTACATAAATATAAAAAAAAACAAGAAAGCACTAAATTGTAGAGACCAAACAAAAGGAAAACAGACCGATACAAAGTGTAGTAACTGCAGAGAGAGAGTGAATAATATTTGGGGAAAATTTCCTATAATATAATAATCAATAAACATTTTCAGATCTATTTCACCCAGCAGAGCCAAGTTTAGTGTTGTTAATTGATGCTATCATTCATATAAGAAAATATAGGACAAACCCTCCACGACATTGAAGCTAAAGGCATCTTCAAAGGTGAAACATCACTAACAAAGCAACTAGAAGAAAAGATTAAACATATGGGACTAGATGAGACTAAAAAGCTTCTGCACCTCAAAAGAAACAGTGACCAAGATACAAAGGCAGTCCACAGAATGGGAAAGAATATTCACCCAATACCCATCTGATAAGGGGTTAATATCCAGGATATATCAGGCACTGGTAGAACTTTACAAGAAGAAAACAAATAACCCCATCAGAAAATGGGGAGAAGAAATGAACAGAAACTTCAGCAAGGAAGAAATTCGAATGGTCAAAAAAACATATGAAAAAATGCTCATCATCACTAATCATCAGAGAGATGCAAATCAAAACAACAATGAGATATCACTTTACACCAAGAGACTGGCACATATTCAAAAGAACAAGAACAACAAATGCTGGTATGTATGTAGGGAAAAGGGGACACTCATCCATTGTTGGTGGGAATGCTGGCTGGTACAGCCTTTCTGGAAAACAATATGGACATTCCTCCAAAGACTAGAAATTGAACTCCAATTTGACCCAGCCATACCACTGTGGGAATCTACTCTGGGAAACCAAAAATATGCGGCGGAAACACCATTCCTACTTTTATGTTCATAGCAGCATTATTCACAATAGCCATAATCTGGAAGCAACCAGAGTGCCCGAAAATTGATGACTGGATAAAGAAGCTTTGGTACATCTACACAAGGAATACTATGCAGCTGTTAGGAAAAATGAAGGTATAAAATTTGCCTATAAATGGATGGACATGAGAAGATAATGTTGAGTGAAATAGCCAGAAGGAGAGAGATACAGAATGACTGCATTTATTTGCATGGCATAAATATATATGTACATATTATGATACCAATATTCAAGGTCAAGTGAAACATGTATCAGGAGGTCTTGTCAAAGGTGGAAATTATCACAAACGTGTGGGAGTCAGAGGCTAGGTAAGACAGAAAATGGAACAGTATGCTAACAATTGTCGAGGATACTAATACCAACCTAGAACTGAGCATTAAATAGAGGCAAAAAGATACACATGACAACCCTTTAATGTATGTTCTCTAATCCATAGTCTGGAAGGGAAGGAAAAGAGAAAGAGAGAGAAAGGGAAAGAAATAAAGAACCTGCCATGGAGGAGGGCTGGGGGAGGGGGTGAGGGAACCGGGGACTTTGGTGGTGGGAGATGGGCACTGGTGGAAGGATAGGTGCTGGAACACTGTATGACCAAACCCAAATATGAACTTTTTAATTGTATATCTTTGTAATTGCAAAAAAAATAAAAAAGAACTTAAAAAAAAGAAAAATAAAGCAAATGCAAAAATAAAAAAATATATAGACCTCATGACATGAATGAATGGTTTGAGGCTTTTCATGTTCCTGGAGCAAGCAGATGCCCTTGGGCTACACTAGCACATGACAGGATGTATGAGATATTACTGGTGCCCCCTCGAGCAAATTGATGAACTACGGGAAGACAAATGACAAGTGACAAATGATGACACATATAGTCTACTAATATAAATGAGTTGAGAATAGAATTGAGTATTCTGACACCAACCAACCTCAAACACATGATCATTTAATCTTTGATAAAGGTGCAACGAGTCTAAAATGGAGTAAGGAAAGCCTCTTCAACAAGTGGTGCTGGGAAAACTGGGCAGCTACATGTAAAAAAATGAATTTGGACCTGTGTCTAACACCATGCACAAAAAATCAGATCAAAATGGATTAAAGATCTCAATATCAGACTTGAATCCATAAAGTACATTGTAGAAAATATAGGAAAAACCCTCCACGACATTGAAGCTAAAGGCATCTTCAAAGGTGAAACATCACTAACAAAGCAACTAGAAGAAAAGATAAACATATGGGACTACATGAGACTAAAAGCTTCTGCACCTCAAAAGAAACAGTGACTAAGATACAAAAGCAGTCCACAGAATGGGAAAGAATATTCACCCAATACCCATCTGATAAGGGGTTAATATCCAGGATATATCAGGCACTGGTAGAACTTTACAAGAAGAAAACAAACAACCCCATCAAAAAAATGGGGAGAAGAAATGAACAGAAACTTCAGCAAGGAAGAAATTCGAATGGCCAAAAAACATATGAAAAAAATTCTCATCATCACTAATCATCAGAGAGATGCAAATCAAAACAACAATGAGATACCACTTTACACCACAGAGACTGGCACATATTCAAAAGAGCAGGAACAACAAGTGCTGGCGTGGATGTGGGGAAAAGGGGACACTCATCCATTGTTGGTGGGAATGCCGGCTCGGCTGGTACAACCTTTTTTGGAAAACAATATGGACATTCCTCCAAAGACTAGAAATTGAACTCCCATTTGACCCAGCCATACCATTCCCGGGAATCTACTCTGGGAAACCAAAACTACGCAGCGGAAACACCATCCCTGCTTTTATGTTCATAGCAGCATTATTCACAATAGCCAGAATCTGCAAGCAACCAGAGTGCCCAAAAATCGATGACTGGATAAAGAAGCTTTGGTACATCTACACAATGGAATGCTATACAGCTGTTAGGAGAAATGAAGTTATAAAATTTGCCTATAAATGGATGGACATGGAGAAGATTATGTTGAGCGAAATTAGCCAGAAGGAGAGAGACAGATACAGAATGGCTGCATTTATCTGCATAACATAAATATGTATGTACATATTATGATACCAATATCCAAGGTCAAGTGAAACATATATCAGGAGGTCTTGTCAAATGTAGAAATTATCACAAGCGTGTGGGAGTCAGAGGCTAGGTAAGACAGAAAATGGAACAATGTGGTAACGATTGTCGAGGGTACTAATGCCAACCTAGAACTGAGCATTAAATAGAGGCAAAAAGATACACATGACAACCCTTTAATGTATGTTTTGTAATCCATAGTCTGGAGGGAAAGGAAAAGAGAAAGAGAGACAAACGGAAAGAAATAAAGAACCTGCCATGGAGGAGTGCTGGGGGGTGGGGGAGGGAACCGGGAGCGTTGGTGGTTGGAGATGGGCACTGGTGGCGGGATGGGTGCTGGAACACTGTATAACCAAAACCTAAATATGAACTTTTTAATTGTATATCTTTGTAATTGTAAAAATAAAAAAGGGAAAAAAAGGAAAAAAAATATAAATGAGTTGAAACAATTGACCTTCTCAGATGACTAGTATAAGTGTGCTGACTGTTCAGCTGTTTGATTCTCACAGGTGCCATTTTAAAGAAAAGTTTGAGCTGCATCAGTGCAGGAGAAGGTATCATATTTTAATAAGATATTCACATTTCTGTCATGTGTCTCCACTCTCCCTAACTTTGTAGGTTTATTCAGTCTATGTCCATTGGGCAGTTCACACGAAGAATCAATAGATAATTCATCGGTAAGACCTTTAAAACAGAATTCTTGACTTGGCTCTGTACAATTTTCTTTCATTTTAGAAGTCCCAGAATCCCTTCTCCTCTCCTTTTTGGAGGTCTGGCGATTTCACCCAATCAGACTGGTTGTTCATGGTGAAGGTACCACAATGTAAGAATACTGTGCTGCTTGGGTCCTGCAGTGCTTGGCATATGAAGTTAGCTACTGCACTAACTCTTTGGCCTTTCCTTTCCCTTTTATGTATTGCATCAAATGCTAGACACTGTCAATCCATTCCTTAGATGCAAATTTTAAGTTCTTTTTGACTTTTCACTTTTGTTCAGATCTTGTTGCAGTACACTGCTGCCCTGAGCCTCTGCATCTGGCCTAGTTGCCTCCTGCAGGTCACTTTGTAGATAGGAGGAGGACAGTTTGAATGTGGCAGCTCATCTGACCATGTTTTCTATACTGACTGGTATAAATATTCTCTCATGCTGCCACAATCATCGTGGGACTAGCTAGATCTTACCAGTATATTTGCCTGGCCACATTGGATCTCTAAGTAATAAGATCAGAGAGAAATACTGTTTGCCTCCAAGCAAGCAAGCATGGCTCTCTGATAACTCAAAAGGCTGATATACAGAACAACCATGACGTAAAGATGAGACTTTTGTGAAGGCTTGGAGAAATATTTCACTGGCTATAGAATATTCTTTGGTACCGATGCATGCCTTTGTACTCTGAGATACGGTTCATCTCAGAAATCCCTCCTTCAATGCAGGGGCACTTCCAAGGCAGGTCTGGGCTCGGCAACATTAACATCTCAAAATGCCTAGGTGAGGTCCTGGGAGAAATTACCAGAGGGAATTTGACCCTGATGGCTTTCCATTGGAGGGGGAAGTCTGGGTTGTAGGGATATAAAACTAGTCTGCTTTGTCTCTCACTCACTCCTTTCCCCCTTTCTGCAGGCGCCACTTCAGTGTCTCCTCTCTACAGGACCTTAACACATGGTGGCAGCCATCTTGGCCTACATGTGGCTGCAGCCTAGCCAGGAACCCTAAGTTAGAGGTTTTACCTATTGCTGATTTGTGTGCCAGAACCTCTGTTAAGTAAAGCATTTTGAAACCTCACCAGATTCTTGAATCTTTCTCGTCACCAGCCACTGATACCCTGGGACAGAAGGGGATTCCTGACCCTGCTCCAGAATTTTGTGTGTGGGTGCCCCAGAGTTTCCCCACAAGATCCCACATCTAGCCCATCAGCTGCATCCCCAAAGTATGCCCCCTTCTCTAGACATTGTATTCCTGCACCTACAATGCCCTGACCTGGTGCTCACTCATCTCTTTGCTGAACCTGAAGTAGTTCCAATCTATCTCCTATGGGTTCTATTCCTTCACTTATTCACCTTATAACAGATATAAGGACAGTTGTCCATTTTTTTAAAAAACACATTGTTATATTTTCCACATTCATTATTTAATACCCCCTCAAAGTAGCATTTGGTCAGTCAATTTCATAATTTGAGTTTTCTACATTTTCTTTTATTGTTATGCATAATTTTTATAATCTAAATATGATTTGAGCCCAAGGTTTTGCTTTTTTTATAAGGGACATAACCTTTTTTATTGCTTGCTTTTTGGGTCACGCCTAGAAGTGTTCAGGGTTTACTCATGGCTCTGTGTTCACGGGCCATATGGAATGCCAGGTATCAAGCTTGGGTTGGTCATATGCAAGGCAAGCTCTCTAGTCACTGTACCAGCCCCAGGGTCATAAATTATTTTGGAGGGGCCCACCCTACAATTCTCAGGGGTTACTTATATCTTTGTGCTCAGAAATTATTCCTTGCTGTGCTCAGGGGACCATATGGAATGTTGGAGATTGAACCTGGGTCTGCTATACTATCTATCAGGCCCCTAGAACATAACATTTTAAATACAAATTATTAAGGAAAGCTTATCTTGCTACAGCTTTGTTTTCTTTACTCATTGACTTGTTACACTTTCCCAGATGCCAATTTTAGAGGCTTCCTTCTGTTTTGACTACTTTTACTGATGTGATAAAAGAAAGAACTCCTTAACACTAGAGGAAAGCACATAGTCAGAAAGCCTGTGGTTTTAAACCATAAGACTTAGGATCCTGGTTTTTTTTTTTTTTTTTTTTTTTGCTTTTTTGGGTCACACCCGCAATGCTCAGGGGTTTCTCCTGGCTCTGCACTCAGGAATTCCTCCTGGCGGCGCTCGGGCGACCATATGGGATGCCGGGGATCGAACCCCAGCCAGCACAGGCTGGCGCGCTGCAAGGCAAACGCCCTACCCGCTGTACTATCGCCTCCGGCCCCTAGGATCCTGGTTTTTTGATGATGGATTTGCCAAGTGTTTTTAGTCAGTTGATTTAAATTTTCTGCATTTCATTTTTTAAAAAGTAGAACTAATAATATCTAGTTACTGTCATATATGAACTTTCTGAAGACCAAGTAGGGATTTGAAAGTGTAAGTGAAAGTGAACATAAAATTTCAAACACACCAGGAATGGTCGCCCAAAATAATAAAAAAAAAATCACAATAGTAAAATAGTTATGGCAATTTTGCAAGTGGAAGGATGAATTACCTTAAAATTCTTGCCTAAGTAAATTAAGTGTTCGATTTGGTACTGTATTTGTTATATGCCAACCTAACCCAATATCCATATGCATAGAGGATAGTTAGAATAGTGGATTTTGGATGTTGAATGATTAAAAATTACAATGACAGACGTAGAGTTGGGAAGTCTCACTCACTAGAGCGATTGCTGTACTACATTTAGAGAAAAATGTTGCCTAATTTGGTAGATGAAGACTCTTCCCCTCCTTGAGAGCAGTTATGAGTATAGATGGGTGGTGGGAATAGTGCCCAGGTCTGAGTGGGGAGAGGCATTCTGTCTGGTCACCTTGGCAGGAACCAAATCTTGAGAAAATAGAACTCTTGTTTAGAACATCTAGGAGACATTCTTGTTATCACTTTGGGAAACTGCAGGTTATGGTGATGAGAAAAGCTCTGAGCTCTGAGGAAACGTTTAGAGTCAGAATCTCAGTAGAAGAATGAAAAGTTTAGAACTCTTTTATTTCAAAGAAAGCACAAATTTACTGAGGCTAGATCCATTGCTAAATTAATTTATTATAGTACTTTTTGTTGTTGTTTGTTTTGGACCACACCCAGCAGTGCTCAAGACTGCGGAATCTCTCCTGGCAGAACTTGAGGTACCATATCGGGTGTTGGGGATTGAAACTGGGTAGTCTTTGTACAAGGCAAGTGCCTTACCTGCTGTACTAATACTTCAACCCATTAACATTCATTTTTAAAAACATATCACTTTACTGAAGGGTTCAAGATCATCCTATCACAGACTTTTTTTGTGTGTTTTTGCAGATATTCATAGATACCACACTTTTTCCAGACCTCACCAACAAAGAGGTTATGACTAGTTAAAAACTAAGGATGAAAACTAGCATTTGTTTTTAGTACAAAGCATTTTAAAGTAAGGTATGTATATTTTTAGACTATATTGTACACAGGTTATTACATAGTATAAAATATACTGTGCAGAATTTTATTTGCATCGGGAAACCAAAACATCCATGCAACGTGCTTTATTGCAACATTAGCTTTACAGCAGGGGTCTGAAACTAAACTTGAAATATCCCTGTGGTATGCTTCTTATTACATTACAACCGGATTGAAATTCAGTCCCGTTGGTCTCTTTCATGAGTTGGTCTCTTGAATGCCAATGAACTTGTCTATCATGGAGACCTTGCTCTGATCATATTAATGGTTTTCAGAGATATGCACATAAATTGTTTTCAGGTATGTTGGCTGAGGTTTGTAGGCTAGAGTCTGATGCTCCAAAAAAATGTATGAGTCCCAGTGATATGTGGAATGCATTTCGTTAACAAAGAAGAGAACACATTTCTGCTTCTCTGAACTATTGTCATGATTTATTTTGTCAAGTCAGACAATTTTGTTATTTTGAAGGTAGCCTTTCACAACACCCAAAAGAACCTCACCAACTCAGTTTATATTTGTAAAAGAAACCAAGATTTTGACTTCACTAAGAGCTCTAGACCATTTCCATTCTACGGGAGGTGAGTGGCAGAGCTGCCTCTAATTCATGACCTGCTTAGTGGAGTCCAGGTCATTGCTGGACAAGGACACTGTTTCATTATCATTTTTCTGCTCAAAGTCACAGAACAAATGATTTCAATGAAATCTTTTCAGTCATGTGTAGCTTCTTTTTAAATGCTTTGAGACAAGATTTTTGGGGCAAATCCAAGAATTAGTAACATCCCATCCATTTCAGATCCATTTTTCTTTCATAAAATTCACATTTTATAATGTACTATAGGTAGAAGCAAGGTTCTATATTGAATTTTGTTGGCTTCAGGTTTCTACTGGGCAAAACTGCTTTAACACCCAAGACACAAAACTTCTCTTTCAACCTTCAATTAAAGAAGTAAAATCTAAAGCTTTAATCACTTTATTTTCTTTAATATTTTATAGCTAAGTTCTTTAGAAAATGTTTACAGAAATTCCATTTCCATAAAAATTATGATGCTATAGGGTCTTTAATTCTTTTCAAAGGAAAATTATTCTGTTTATCTTAGCAAGGAAAAATCTGACAGTTGTAAATTTACTGATTATACACAGTTCCAGATAGTATAGATTACATGCTACTGTTCCATTATCTGGAGTCAACAATTCTTTAAGAACTTAAGTAGACTATCCACCACAAAATCATGTTTCAAGGCATATAGAAAAAATTAAAGACAAAAGAAACTATCATTTTGATGTGACCCCAAAGTCAATTTATAGACCTTATACTATAGTTTAAGAAATGACACTTTAGATAAAAACCAAACATTACAATACCTCATTCTATCAGCATAGGCATATCCTTTCTCTTATTGTAAGACTTCTTAATTATAAGATCCAAGTTTATTGGGTCATATTTATCAGATTGAAATTGAGAATAAAAGATGCCACTTTGAAAGAATAAAATACACTTCATTGGGCCAGAGCAATAGTACAGTTAGTTGGTAGGGTGTTTCCTTGCATGCGGTCAACCCAGGTTTGATCCCTGACATATACAGTCCTACAAGCATGGCTGGGAGTAGTTCCTGAATTCACAGCAAGGAGTAACCCTGAGCATCACCAGTATGAGCAAAATAAGACAAAATAAAACAAACAAAATCCAAAGTCTTCTTTTAGGAAATAACAAAGCTTTTATAGGTAAATTATTTTGCTTGTTGCATTTCAGTTATCTATTCTATGTAACAAATAAATAACAGATTCTGTATATTATTGTCTTATAACATTGATGGTGGGAGGACTCCTGGCTGGACCACTTTATGTATTTTGTGTATATATGCTTGTGGGTTTTCTCTGGGTGTGCTGTTGCAAAGATAGACTTTTAAGATTCATAAAAATGAGTGAGTATGTTGTGTGTGAATGCACCCTGTGACTATTCTGGCCATTCTTAGAGTGACTATTTTTTAGAACCTATCAGCAATGTTAGCTGTGGACATACTATATCTCCATATTAAATGACTGTTAGTAACATTGATTCTTTTTTATGGTTCTGCAGCAACATTTTTGTTATACATGATTTTGTTGGCATCACCCATGCAGTTTCATTCAGCTGGAAATTTGACTGGGATGCCTTAATTTTTCAGTGTCTCTCCGTCCAGCAGGGTTATGGGACTTCTTGCAGAATGGCATCTGGGCTTTTGAAAGCGACTATGCCAAGAATCTAGGATCAAAAGCATAAGTCTCTGCATTAATAACAAGCTTGCTAATATTCTACTGACAAAGGAAATCACATGACAGAAATCACATGGGTGTGACTGTCAGAAGGTATGTGTCCTTGGGAACTACCAGTGTCAGATTTTCCACAGGTTGCTACTTAGCCCTTTGTTCTTTTTAATTTTAATTTTTTTTTGGCAGCAGCAAGCATCAAGTGTAGGACTGAAGACATACAAGGCTATTGCTCTACACTGAGGCATTTCCCTCACCTCTGTTACTTAGTTCTTTACATCTATGCGGTGTGTGGGGCTGCTCCTGACTCCATGCTGGGAGGTCACTTCTGACTCAGTGCTCAGAGGTTGCTGAAGGATCACCTCCTGGAGACTCACTCACTTAACTGTGGGCAGAAAGTCTCAGTTATTTACCCTGAAAATCTGTCAATAGGGTGCTTTAAAGGCGCCAAGTCTTATGTCATGGAAGCTGGCTTCTCCAATAGAGTAAACTGACAGAATGAGTGAAAGAGGAAGAAAGAATATCATATGCCTTTTTTTTGAGGACCAGAGGTAGCGTACTGTGGGCAGGGTGCTTGCCTTGCATGCAGCCAACCCAGGTTCAATCGTTGGCACCTCATAAGGTTCCCCTGTTTACTTTTGGGCTTACCAGGCAGTAAGGAGTGCTGGGTAAGCACCCTTCTTGAAAACAAAGCTGAACAAAATGCCTTTATGCCCTAACCTTGAAGATCAGGTATTGCAGTTTCTTCAGCATTTCAGTGCCCCACAGATCATATCGGGAGAAGCACACAGGGTGAAAACTCTAGGGCCAGGATCCATGGGCCCTAAGCTGGAGGTCCAAATACACATCTAGCCCAGGTGTGTATTAAGGTAAGATGGATGTGTTGGAGATTCTAGTATTTAATAACAATCTCAGCAGCTATGTGAGACAAAACTGAGAAAGTCAAATTCTCTACAAAAGTTTCTATAGTGTAGACTTACACAATTAATTTGTATTTTTATATTCCATTAGGGGGAATAAAACCCAAAGAAATTATTTCTTGAAACTAAAAACAGTTATGACAATATTTACTGAGAATTTTCTTCTCTAACCTGCGAAGAGTGTTTTTGGATTGTTTCAAAACAATTCCGAGAACATGGCCTGAAACAGAAACATTGCTGTCTTATTCATATTCATTGCAGAAATAATTACAGATTATTGTTGGGAAACTTGTCTTTTTTAACAGACTATAAACAGGGCAGAGTAAACTGTGCTATGAAGAGGAGTTCTCTTATTGACCGCTTCTACAACGCTTTTCTGCTATACTCAGGGTGGAGCTGTTGCTTAAATCCTGTCTTTAACATGTTCAAGAACATACTGATATTACTTATATAATTATGAAACAGAATGTCACAGTCTACATAACTGTTTTGTCCAATACAAACCATGATGATTTGATTCTGGCAGTTGTGAAAAGCATTAACCTTTGATCAGGACTTCATTAGGTTTAAGATCCTACTTGTACTTTTCCTAACCACTGTTTTTGAAATGCACCATTCAATAGTTATTTTTTAAATAAAAATTGTACTGATTTATCATGGATTACAATATTATAGAGTTTTAGAAGTATATTTTCATATCTCAATATGTGTGTACAATATTCACAACCCAAGGTCCAGTGTAAAGAAGTATTTAATGTGTGTATGCACGTGTGTATATACACTAAAAAGAGAAGACTAAGAACCTTTATTAGCTAGAATTCAGAAAATATGTTTCCATCTGAAACATCTTTTCTAGGGAGCAAACGCATAAGAAAAAAAAACTGTATGCCATAGAGGCAGGCTGAAGTGGCGGTGAGTAATAAACTGGGGATATTGCTGGTGAAAAATGTACTCTGGTGAAAGGATGGAAGTGTTGGAACATTGTATGACTGAAACCCAATCATGAACAACTGTGTAACTGTGATTCAATTAAAAAATAAAATTAAAATATAAAATAAAAGATCTTTTCTGTTGCAGAATTTCTTTAAATAACATAAGTTGTGTTAATATATGCTAATAACTAAAACAACCTAGCTAGCTAGCTAATCATTATCCAACATTTATTGAGTATTCATTATGTGGTAAGCACTAAATATGTGAAGAATTAATTATTGTCCTTGACTTCCAGAGTTTCACAAGCTAGTGCATATTTATATCAAAGTAAGATATAAACAAATAATTAAGAGAGTGTGTCAGTTGCTATATTTGTAACATCATTTAAGAGTTTCCTATAACTCTAGGTGCTTGCATTTTACAAGCAGAGGAATTTAACTACTCAGGAAAGACTTCCCCAGAGATTGAGACTTCATCTGAATTTTGAAAGATGACTAGTTTCCCTGGTAGTAAGATAGTAATAAAGGGAAAGAGAGTGTAAAGGATAAGACAACGTAGTCTGGAGAGAGACTGTTGCCCATACAAGGGTAAGAAGCAAGGGTAGAACATGGTATATTACGAGAAACTCCAGAGTTTAGAATGTCTGGACTATGGAGTACTTAGGGGTCAATCAGGTCAAGACTAGAAAAATCGATAGGACAGCTAACGATGGGATCCCGAGGAGGGCAGATGGGTTTTGGGTGTTGGCCCATCGCCTCTGGGGGGTCCCGGAAGCAGCCGGATGAAACTCGCCCATCACACTAGCCACCATTTTCGCTGTCTGGTCGCTGGGAAACTGCCTCACAACCAGATCAACAGAGCAAAACCAGTTTGAGCCCAGGTAGGCGGCTCCCAGAAGCAGGAATCACTGGGAATTCACCAGATGGAGTCAGGGTTCTGCCATTCCCCTCTCCATTTTGTCGAGCCTGGTGGCCCCGCCCAGGAGCTGCCCAGGGGCCAGCATGCAGAGCTTCACAAGCGGCTGGGGAGGCTGGAACTCGGCTCGCACCGAGCCCAGCTGACGATGGGATCCCGAGGAGGGCAGACGGGTTTTGGGTGTTGGCCCATTGCCTCTGGGGGTCCCGGAAGCAGCCGGATGAAACTTCGCCCATCACACTAGCCACCATTTTCACTGTCCGGACGCTGGGAAACTGCCTCATGACCAGATCAACAGAGCAAAACCAGTTTGAGCCCAGGTCGGCGGCCGCTTGCGACTAAAATAGTGAAACATTAATGTCTTTTAATGCACTGTATTCCACGAAGAGCAGGAAAGTTTGGTGGGAAGGAGATATAAAGAGGAAAGAAATGACATACAGAATCTGCCAAGTAGTTGAGGTGCGGGAGGGGGAGGGAGGTGGGGACATTGGTGATGGGAGATGGGTTTGGGTGGAGGGATACGTGTTGGAACACTGTAGAACCAAAACTCTACATGAGCATCTTTCAATTGTATGTCTAAAATGGTGTAATAATATTTGGGGGAAAATAATAAAATTAAATTTAAAAAAAAGAAAAATCGATAGGGAAAGATCATGAATTAGCTCAGATTTTGAAATGCACCACTCAATAGTTGTTTATTTATTTATTTATTTACTTATTTATTTATTTATTTATTTATTTATTTATTTATTTATTTTTGGGTCACACCCGGCAATGCTCAGGGGTTTCTCCTGGCTCTGCACTCAGGAATTACTCCTGGTGGTGCTTGGGGACCATATGGGATGCTGGGGATTGAACCCGGGCCAGCACAGGCCAGCTGCGTGCAAGGCAAATGCCCTACCCACTGGGCTATCGCTCCAGCCCCAATAGTTATATTTTTAAAATAAAAATTGTACTTTGGAGGTATTGTGAACTATTATAAAAATTTTTTTTCTATTATAAAAATTTTAACTGAGAGACACGATCAGAGTAGCACTTCCATTGGAGTTAATCTAGACAGTAGACCTGAGAGACTGAACACATGCTGAGGGCCTGGTAGGGGCTACTGTAACATATAGAAAGGTACCTCTGAGGTTGAGCTCAGCTAATGGCTGTGACTAGTGAGGAAAGAAAACATGTCTAACTCCTGGACCATGTGTGGGAGGGTTGAGGAAGGAAACAAAGGGGAGGAAAACAGAGCAGGGACTTTACAAAGAGGCCTAGTTCTTGATGAGGGATAGAGGCCACAGCAATCCCAGCCCTGAGATGAAATCATGGGAAGAGGAAAAGGTATAGATGGGAAAGTTTTAGAGAAATTAGGTTGAAATGACTTTTTAGCAAGCAGTAGTAAACACATGGCACCACACTTGGCTCTTTGTGAAGAACTTGTGAACATGTTCTGAAAGTGGTGGCGATACATGTCTTTGAGTACCCGATTTTTTTAAATATCCTTTTAATATTTATTGACAACCATTTTTATCTGGCCATGTCTTCCTTTCTAGATCCATATTTTACTCCTAATTTTTTAATTGTATTTAGTTTTTTTTTTTTTTTATAATGAAGGACTTCAATGTTCTCTCTCTCTTTTTTTTTTTTTTTTTTTGCTTTTTGGGTCACACTCGGTTATGCTCAGGGGCTCATCTACTCTTTATTAACTTTTATTTTCTATATTTTGCATCAAATTAGATGCAACTTTATGAATAGCTTATCCTATATCATAAATACATCATGCTATTTCAAGTTTAAATATGTTTATGGCCATCAATTGTTCTGAATTTTCTTTTCTTTTTAGGTCTGATTTAATTCTGCCCAGTCATTATCTCCTTTAGAAAACTTGTTTCTTTTTGTAAACTCCTTTGACTATAGGCACAGCTTTTAGGAGGATGACAAACTTTAGAACATTCTAGGGTGATAGTAATAGTACTTGTAACTTACTTAAATTTTATGTGTAAAATTATTTGTTGATGACGGACAATATTGAATACAGACTGTCACATCACAGATCCCGCTCCGGACTCCTTTTATGCCCAAACCAAAGTCATAACTCTGCTTTTTTGAAAAACACTCAGTGAGTTCTTGCAATGCATAAGGTTTGTATTAAAAGGCATATCAGCAGCACTGTCTAATGTACTCCAACAACAACCCTAGCAAGAAAGTAGAACTACTTGGGGCTGTGGTCAAGTTCTGTCATAGGGCACTCACCCTATATATGCAACCCAGAAACACACAGGGACTTGGGGGTGCAAAGGTCAGAGTCAAGTGACGCTTTTGGAAGGAATGCTCTAGCCAAGGGTGGGTGAAAGTGGAAACAGTTTCTGGCCCTTTAGCAAGCAGCTTAGTAACAGGTTTTAGAGTCTTCCTGAAGGCATTTATTTAGTTTTCACCCTTCCTTAGCAAAATGACTTTTTGTAAGACTCAGCGTCTTCATGTTGCAGATGGAGACTTAATAGTTCCAGGTATAGGGGCCAGAGTGATAGCCCAGTGGGTAGGGTATTTGCCTTGCACGTGGCCGGCCCATGCCGGCCCGGATTCGATCCCCGGCATCCCATATGTTCCCCTGAGCACCGCCAGGAGTAATTCCTGAGTGCAGAGCCAGGAGAAAAACCCTGAGCATTGCCGGGTGTGACCCAAAAAAGCAAAAAAAATAAAAATAGTTCCAGGTATATGTCTGTGTTTCTGGGTTGCATATGGAGTCTGTATGTTCTCAACATTCAGACTCCATAGTTCCTTAGAGGTCCATCCAAGAGAAAATCTGATCTTTCCCCTTTAAGTTTCATCAGTAAATGCTCGAGATGAGAGCCTTCTACTGAGAGTATACCACCTACATGGCAGAGCCTGGCAAGCTACCCGCGTTTTATTTATTTGTTATGCCAAAAACTAGTAACAATTATGGACCTCAATTCCATGACCTGAAGAATGGTTTGAGGCTCTTCCTGTCCCTGGAGTAAGCAGATGCCCTTGGGTTACACTTGTTTGTGACAGGATTTATGGAGATGTTACTGGTGCCCACTAGAGCAAATCAATGAACAATGGGAAGACAGCGATACAGTGATACAGTGATGGACAATATCCCATTTAAATGGTACCTCTGTAAAATTTTGGTTTTGTTTTGGGGCCCATATCTAGCTGTACTCAAGGCTTACTCCTGGTTCTGTGCCCAGTGATCAATCTTGGAGAGTACTCAGAGAACTGTATATGGTGCCAGGGATTGAACCTGGGTCAGCCACATTCAAAGCAAGAGCCCTAACGTGTGTATATTTCTTTAGTACTCCCTATAAATATGAATGGGAGTATATTATACTTATTTGTTAGACCTATTTTATTTAACAAATCATATATTAGTACATTTTCTATGTCAGTAAATATGTGTCTTATTTTTTCAGCTACATAGCATTTTATTTATTGTATTTGTCATATTACATGACTATTTTGATAAATCTAATTTTTTCATGCTTTAGTAATTTAAATCACTTCTTTTCTTTTTCTACAGATTGTCAGACATTGCTAGTAGAGGACCAACTTTGTTGGGAGGTAATTTCTCTGGATTGTTGTTTTTCTGTGCACCCTGCAAGAAATAGCATGAAATTTGTCAGGATCTAATTTTTTTATTGTTAAAAAATTTATTTCAAGTTGGAGAGTTAACACAGGGATTAAGACATTTGCTGTGCACATACCACCCTGGTTACATCCCAGCCAGGTATTACTCAGAAACAATTACAACAAAAATTCAATAAATATTTTTTTCAAATCTCCTTTTTCTGATTACTAAATACTGCCAGAAGTGCTCTTCAGTCTTCCTGAATATTGGTTACGAGGCCACTCTCTCACTTTAATAAGTAAAGAGAGTATAATATTACTTTTATTATAATATAAATATAATATAAAATGTTATATAAAATGTAATGTAAAATGTAATATAAAATGTAATATAAAAAGTATATTACTTCCATTATAGTAAAAGACATAAATATATATTTAATAAAATTATTTGTTTAACTTATTATTAGCTCATGTATTTGACACTAATATTAAATAGTCAGACCTAATGCCATTGATATTATCATTGGGTCATACTGATTGAATAAATAATAAATAAGAGAATGTCTATTATCAGACAATTATCTACACAACTAGTGAACTACAAATAATGTTTTGCTACAAAAGAGCTACGAATTAAAATCATGTGATGTCTTTTAATGAAGAGAAAGTATCTATGATACATGAAAAATCTGTAATATTGACTTTGTAAAATATGATACAGCAAAGTAGAATCTGTTAGTCATATTCATTATTTTAATATCTATGCATCAGAAGTATACTGGGTCAATTCATATTCATTCCCTTATTTTAATATCTATGCATCAGAAGTATACTGGGTCAATTCATATTCATTCCCTTGTATTTAAAATTGGCAATGTAAGCATGAATTATAGTACATTGTATTTGTCAAACATCTGCAAAATCAAGTCTTGCCTATGCAATATGGGAATACCAATGGAAACAATAACAGAACTACACAAGACTTACTTTTTAAAAAAAATTTAATTTTATTGTACCACTGTGAGATAATCCAATTACAGAACTGTCCATGATTAGGTTTCAGTTGCACAATGTTCCAGCACCCATCCCTCTACCAATACACATTTCCTACCACCAATGTCCCCTGATTCCCTCCCTCCTCCCCCCAGCCTGCCTCTATAGCAGGTACTTTGCCTCTTCTCTCTCTCTCTCTCTCTGTCTGTCTGTCTCTCCTCTCTTACACATTGTGACTTACCCTACATACATTTAGAGGTTATCATGTATATATCACTTTCCCTACATCCAATGCTCAGTTCTAGGCTGGTATTATCATTTCCAACAATTATTAGCACACTGGTCCCTTCTCTGTCTTACCTAATCTCTGACTCCCACACACTAGCTATTAGTTCCACCCACTGACAAGTCCTCCTATGTCGGGAGCCGCTGGGGTCCCCAACAATTCCAGGAAATGGCTTCCCTTCTACCTCTGAAGCTGACAGGGAATGGATGAAAACTCAGTATTCTGGTGCAGCTTTAAAAGACTTTACTACCACAGATTCTGATGTACAATCCAAGAACAGGAAAAACCCCAGATTTTGGGTTTCTGGCTGGGCCCTGGGCACGTGTAGGCCAAGATGGCTGCCACCACATGTTGAAGCCCAACAGAGAACGAAGGAGCAGAAACCAAGGGAAGCCAAAATGGCAAAAGGGGGCCCTTCTCCTTTCTCCCAGCTTATTTTATAGATAGAAATTAGCCAAAACTTCCAAGCCTGCCCACTGTGGGGCTGGTCTATCTAGAGATGAAGACAAGTAAACAACTCTATTGAAATGCAGCACTTCAGGTGGGCCTTATGGCTTTATCAGTGCCAGAGCTGATTCAAAACCCCTCTAGCTGAGCAGGGAGGGGCTGCAAGCTAAGTGGAGCTGGAACTTAAAGCAGAGCATGTCACCCAACACTCCTGATTCATGTTTTGCTGACCTTGGATAGTATCATACTATTAGTATCATACTATTTTTATAGGATCTAATTTTTTAAAAGATATTTGTACCACAGAAAATCAAATATCTAGGAATCAGTTTGAAAAAGAACATAAAGGACCTCTATAAAGAGAACTACAAAACGTTACTTCAAGAAATAAAAGAGGACACGAGGAAATGGAAACACATTTCCTGCTCATGGATTGGGAGAATCAACATTATCAAAATGGTAATGCTACATAGAGCTTTATACAGATTCAATGCCATCCCTATAAGGATACTCATGACATTCTTCAAAGAAATTGACCAAGCTCTCCCAAAATTCATATAAAATAATAAACCCCCACGGATAGCTAAAGCAATCCTTGGAAAAAAAGAGGATGGGAGGCATCACCTTTCGCAACTCAAACTCTACTACAAAAGTAATAATTAAAACAGCATTGTATTGAAATAATAACAGACATTTAGGACCTATGGAATAGAGTGAGTATCCCGACAACCAGCCTCAAACACATGATCATTTATTCTTCTACAAAGGAGCAAAAGTGTAAAATGGAACAAGGAAAACCTCTTCAACAACTGAGCAGCTACATGTAAAAAATGAATTTAGATCTCTGTCAAACAGCATGCACAACAATCAGATCAAAATGGATCAAAGATCTCAATATCAGACCTGAATCCATAAAGTCCGTCAAGAAAATATAGGAAAATCTCTCCATAACATTGAAGCTAAAGACATCTTCAAAGATGAAACACCACTAACAAAACAACTAGAAGAAAGGATAAACATATGGGACTACATGAAACTAAAATGTTTCTGCACCTCAAAAGAAACAATGACCAAGATTAAAAACAGTCCACAGAATGGAAAAGAATATCCACCCATTACCCATCTGGTAAGGGGTTAATATCCAAGATATATCAGGCACTGGTAGAACATTACAAGAAGAAAACAGCCAACCCCGTCAAAAAATAGGGAGTAGAGATGAACAGAAACTTCAACAAGGAAGAAATTTGAATGGCCAAAAGACATATGAAAAAATGCTCATCAACATTAGTCACCAGAGATATGCAAATCAAAACAACAATGAGATATCATCTCACACCACAGAGACTGGCCCATATCCAGAAGAGCAAGAACAACAAGTGCTGGCATAGATGCGGGGGAAAAGGGGACTCTCATCCATTGTTGGTGGGAATAGTGACTGGTACAGTCTTTTGGAAAACAATATGGACATTCCTCCAAAGACTAAAAATTGAACTCCCATTTGACCCAGTCATACCGCCTCCTGGGAAAATGAAGTCATGAAATTTGCCTAGAAATGGATGGACATGGAGAGGATCATGTTGAATGAAATTAGCCAGAAGGAAAGAGACAGATATAGAATGACTGCATTTATTTGCATAACATAAATATATAGATACATATATATGTATCTATATATTTATGTTTTATATATATCTATATATTTATGATATGATCCATTCATACCGCTCCTGGGAATATACCCTGGGAAGTCAAAAACACACAGGGGAAACACCATCCCCACTTTTATGTTCATAGCAGCGCTTATTCACAATAGCCAGAATCTGGAAGCAACCAGAGTGCCCGGGAATTGATGACTGGTAAAGAAACTTTGGTCAAACTAGATGATGGAATACTATGAAGCTATTAGGAAAAAATGAAGTCATGAAATTTGCCTAGAAATGTATATACACACATATATTATGATACCAATATCCAAGGTCAGACAAAACGTGGATCAACAGGTCTTTTCAAAAGTGGAATCTACCACAAGTGTCTGGGAGTCGGAGTTGGGTGTGACAGAGAAGGGAACAGTGTGCTAACAATTGTTGTAAGCAATAAGAAGTGACCTTCACTGCCCCTTCTGACCTTCTTCAGCCAGAAGTCTATGTTGTCGGATACCAGTATGGCTACCCCAGCCTTTTGGATGGGTTGTTTGAGTGAAGGATTGTTTTCCAGCCTTTTATTTTAAGCCTGTCTTTGCTCCGATTGTTCAGGTGTGTTTCTTGAAGGCAGCAGAATGTTGGATTCAATTTTTGATCCATTTTGCCACTCTGTGTCTCTTAACTGGTGCATTCAGACCATTAACATTGAGAGAGATTATTGTCATGGGATTTTGTGCCATCTTTCTGTACAGGTTGGTTGTTCTTTTGGGTTTTGTCTCGTCTTAGAGTAGATCTTTCATTCCTTCTTTTTAAGGTTGGTTTTGAGTTTACAAAGTTCCTAAGCTGTTGTTTAGCCAAGAAGTTGTATATCTGTCCTTCAAATCTGAGTGAGAGTTTAGACGGATAAAGAATTCTTGCTGAGGCATTCATTTCATTGAGTTTTTTTACTATATCCCACCACTGCCTTTGGGCTTGGAAGATCTCTTCTGAGAAGTCTGCTGAAAGTCGAATGGCTGCTCCTTTGTATACAATTTCCTTCTTTGATCTTGCTGCCTGAAGAATTATGTCTCTGTCTATGGCATCCATTACTTTGACTAGGATGTGTCTTGGGGTCTTTCTATTGGGGTCTCTTCTTGCTGGTACACGTCGGGCTTCTTGGATCTGGATGCCTTCGTCCTTTAACTCGGGGGACTTTTAAGCCAGGATGTTTTTAACTGTTTTAATTTCCTTGGGGTTACTTTCCTGTCCCTCTGGGACTCCGATGATTCTTAAGTTGTTCCACCTGGCTTCATCCCATTGTTCTCTGTTCCGTTGCTGATCCATTTTCCGGTCTTTTTCCATCTTATGTAGTTCTCTGAGTGCTTTCTGCAGCTCATCTTTAGTCTCACTGATTCTCTCTTCCGCTGCTTTCATCCTACTGTTGAGAGCCCCTATTTTGTTTTTCATTTCATCTACTGAGTTTTTAAGCGAAGACATTTCTATTTGCATGGTTCTCATTTCTGCTCTCATTTCCTCCCGTAATTTATTGACTGTCCTTTCAACTGCTATGTCTATGTTCTCCTGTATTTTACTGGAAATCTGCTCCATTTTTTCATAGAGCTCCTACCAATTTCTTCTCTAAATTCAGTGTCAGAGAGATTTTGCACATCTGCATTCTTTTTTGAGTCTTCAGGGTTGATTTCTTCATCTGTTCGTCGAACTGGGGATCCGCAACCCATGGTGTTGTGGTGTTCAGGGATAGATTCCTCTAGCATACTGTTTTTTTTTTTCTTGAGGATATTACCTTCCCTTGGTGTTGAATTTCCTAGGTTTTGTATTAATAAGCGGCCCCATGAGTGGCCACCTACCTGGCCAACCGCACCCCAGGGAGAATACCTGAGGTGGAGACAGGCTGGTTTGAGAGTTCAAAATGTTTGTTTACTTCTGCTTCCGCTCGGACTTCTGGGGGTTGTAGGTCCACCTTTTGCCGAGGACTGGGGCTCTACCACGACCCCTGGCGCCGGCCCGCCAGCATCACCCCAGGGAGAATACCTGAGGTGGAGACAGGGCAGTGGAGAGTTCAAAATCTGTTGTAAGAGATAATACCAGCCTAGAACTGAGTATTTAATACAGGCAAAAAGATATACATGATAAACTCTAAATGTATGTATTGCAATTCACAGTGTGTAGAAGGAAGAGAGATGGAGAGAGAGAGAGAGAGAGAGAGAGAGAGAGAGAGAGAGAGAAGAAATAAAAAAAAACTCTCCATAAAGGCAGGCTAGGGGAAAGGGGAGGGAATCGAGGACATTGGTGGTGGGAAATGGGCACTAGTGGAGGGATGAGTGCTGAAACAATGTATGACTGAAACCGGGACATGAACATCTTTGTAATTGTATATCTCACGGTGGTATAATAAAATATTTTTTAACACAAAGATGTTTGTACAATCAACCAAACAGCCTGATAAATACTGTGGTTCCCTCTGGAGCAAAAGAAAGGCTTGCTTAGTTTCCAGTTTAATAAGAGTAATATTGACTACATAGAAATTAGGCCTATGCACTGGTAGAACTTTTACAAAAAAGAAAACAAACAACCCCATCAAAAAATGGAGAGAAGAAATGAACAGAAACTTCAGCAAGGGAAGAAATTCAAATGGCCAAAAAACATATGAAAAAATGCTCATCATCACTAATCATCAGAGAGATGCAAATCAAAACAACAATGAGATATCACTTTACACCACAGAGACTGGCACATATTCAAAAGAGCAAGAACAACAAGTGCTGGCATGGATGTGGGGAAAAGGGAACACTCATCCATTGTTGGTGGGAATGCCAGCTGGTATAGCCTTTCTGGAAAAAAAATATGGACATTCCTCCAAAGACTAGAAATTAAACTCCCATGACCCAGCCATACCACTCCTGGGAATCTACTCTGGGAAACCAAAAATATGCAGCAGAAACACCATCCCTACTTTTATGTTCATAGCAGCATTATTCACAGTAGCCAGAACGTAGCTGGCTATCAATGACTGGATAAAGAAGATTTGGTACATCTACACAATGGAATACTATACAGCTGTCAGGAAAAATGAAGTTATAAAATTTGCCTATAAATGGATGGACATGGAGAAGATTATGTTGAGTGAAATTAGCCAGAAGGAGAGAGACAGATACAGAATGACTGCATTTATTTGCATAATATAAATATATATGTACATATTAAGATACTAATATCCAAGGTCAAGTGAAACATATATCAGGAGGTCTTGTCAAAGGTGGAAATTATCACAAACGTGTGGGAGTCAGAGGCTAGGTAAGACAGAAAATGGAACAGTGTGCTAACAATTGTCGAGGGTACTAATGCCAACCTGGAACTGAGCATTAAATAGAGGCAAAAGATACACATGACAACCCTTTAAATGTATGTTCTGTAATCCATAGTCTGGAAGGGAAGGAAAAGAGAAAGAGAGAGAAAGGGAAAGAAATAAAGAACCTGCCATGGAGGAGGGCTGGGGAGGGAGGAGGGAACCGAGGGACGTTGGTGGTGGGAGATGGGCACTGGTGGCGGGATGGGTGCTGGAACACTGTATGACCAAAACCCAAATATGAACTTTTTAATTGTATATCTTTGTAATTGTAAAAATAAAAAATTAAAAAAAAGAAAGAAATTAGGCCTATGGAGGTAACGTAGAGAAGGGATCAGACTGACAATAATAGTTGGAAATAGTAACACTAGACTAGAATTTTGTATAGAGAGTACGTGAAGGGATATACTTGATAACCTTTCAGTATCTCTATTGCAAACTGGAATCTGCAAATGGAGAGAGAGGGGGATGGAGGGAAAAGAGAGAGAGAGAGAGAGAGAGAGAGAGAGAGAGAGAGAGAGGGAACCTGCAATAGAGGCAGGATATGGGGGGGTGGGGATTTTAGGGAAACAGCACATTGGTATTGGGAAATGTGCACTGGTGGAAGGAAGGGTGTTGGAACACTGTATGACTGAAACCCAATCATGAACAGCTTTATAATTGTCCATCACACCGTTATTCAACACAAAAAATTTAGCTTAAATATCAAATGCATAGTATAGGTATGCAGATAAAAATACAGGGCCCAGAGAGCTACGATAGTGAGTATGGAGTCTACCTTGACTGCAGCTAAGCTGGGTTTGATACCTCACACTGTGTATGGTTCCCTAAGCACAAAGCCAGGACTAAGCTGTGGCCCCAACCCCCAGTAGATATAATCATCAAACTTAAGAAAAAGCAAAATCTTAATTATTTCAACTACTAAAAATATGAATAATTATATGAATCTATATTAAGACAATTTTATAGCAATTATTGCTATAATGCCAATCATAAAGTATGCATATAACACATCAGGTCAGTATGTCATATATCTTAAATTTATAATATAAATGTATATAAAGTATGTTTTGTTAGGATTAAAAAAAAGGTAATAACCACTCTAGAGGCACATTTGGTCATAATCCATTGTAAAAGAATTTGGTTTTCCCAGGCTTAGAGTTTCTTGACTGAACCAAAATCATGAATTTGGGGGGTGGTTTGAGCAGATGTAAATAGAACTTGGGCTGCTTACTGTGTTGACAGTGACAAAGCCCATTGACCCCATCTCAACATCTGCCATTATTCATGGTTCTCACATCTCACTTCTCAGTTTACAAGTAGTGTTAAATCTCAGGCTTCTCAAAGTTTGCTGAGCATTTACTGTTAAGTTAATATTACTAATGTTAATAAATTAATGTTGCTAATTGCTTACTATGGGAAGAATTTTTTTAGGTTATCACACAAACATGACAGCTTGCTGTTTTCCTCTATTATAAATGAATGAATTGAATGCAGATGCAAATAACTTGCTAAGGTCTTGTACTCAAAAGTCTTTGAGTCTAGGGTAAAACCCAGGTCTTTGGATTTCCAAGGGCTTTCAAGGGCTTCCTGTGCTTGTCACTACAGAAGGGAGGAATCATTCCAGAGACCTTTTGGAACTAGATGAATTTCTAATTCTGTAACTAGATGAATTTCTCTACCCAAATAAATGACTATGCTAGTTAAAAGAAAGTACTGGAAAGAGGAGCTATTTTGTTTGTTCGTTTTGAACCACACTTCACTTGCTCAGGGGTTATTCCTGGCTCCGTACTCAGAAATTACTCCTGGTGGAGGAATCAAGGAACTGTATGGGATTCAGGGAATGAACCCTGGTTGGCTATGTGCAAGCAAGCATCCTACCTGCTGTACCATCACTTGGACCCAGTGAGCTATTTTTGAGTTAGGAAAACTTCCCTATACCCTTCAAATCTGATGACAGGAGACAAGCATTCTTAGTGCAGGGAGTAGACTCTATGTGAGGAGCATGATCCTTGCTGAGGGATCTTGTAGTTTTGTTTAGGATGTAAATTTTACCGTGAGAAAACAATTAGAAGAAAAGATTATCTTAATTCAAGCTATTGTTGAAAGATTAAGCAACATGTAAGTTATCTGCAGTTTGTGAGCTAGATCCAGGAACCTACATTTTTCTTGTCTTTTTGGATTATGCCTGGCAATGCTTAGGGGTTTCTCCTGGTTCTGCACTCAGGAATTACTGCTGGTGGTGCTTGGGGGAACATATGGGATGACGGGATCGAACCCAGGTCAGTCATGTGCAAGGCAAGTGTGCTACTCACTGGATTATCTCTCTGACTCCCAGGAACATGCATGACAGGGTGAGAGGGAGAGAGTTTGGAGAAGGAAAAGTCAGCCCAGGTGGGGTGGAAAACAAAAGTAGAAAAATTTCAAGGAGAGATAAAACACTTGCTGTGTGTTTCAGGAAAAAAATATCTTTTCTGTGCCTGCTTTTCCCAGATATATAAAAAGAACCATTTGCAATTTTGCATTTTTTTTTGGGAAATCACAGTATACCTCCTCTATCATAAAAAAAATAATAAAACACCAAAACATATACAGAGAAACAAAAAAAAACCCACCATGATATTTTCTCATTTGCACTTAACTCAGAGTATGGGGCCTTTTTCTGCTGGCGTGGATGTTGCTACAGGCTCCTGACATTCTTAACTTGATTGGATCCCGGAGTGCGTTCTACTTCAGACTACCTTTTTTTAGACCACTTGAAAGTTTTTCGATTTATTCAGCAGAATATATCAGCCTGTCAGCTTTGGAGAACTGGTGCCTGCCGAAGATATATCTTTCCTCTGCAGGTGGCACTGGCTGCCAATTTTTCTTTGGGGTGAGCTCTTGTTCTGAGGAAACCCTCTATGGTGAGCGCCCCAGTCACATTTGAGTTGATCTTTCCTGTCTCCTGCTCTATCTGGGTAATGGCTCTGCCTGCTGTGTGTGAGTGGGGAGAGGAATCCATTGTGTTAGTTCTTTGCTTTGTGATTAGCAAATTACTTTTTGCTTAAACTGGGTCATCCCATCTCCTTTTTTCTTTTTTTTTCCCTTGCCCAAGCAATTTGTCTGCCTCTATCATTTCCTAGATGGTGATATCAATGTCACTTTGCTCTGGATGGTGTCCCTTGAGTGCTCACACTCCTACTCTCTGTCTTCTCGTTGATGATTTGCCATCTCGGCATCAGAAGGCTGTCTCTCTCCTCCCGCTGTCCGTCCTCATCACCTAAGCAATCTAATTCAGCTGAACTGCCATGAGCCTTCCCGCTGGGCTTCAGCAAAGAAGCAGAAAAATTTCCTTGGGGATCATCAGAGACTTCTAGAAGGTGCCTCCGTTTACTCCCAATAGCACATGACAGAGCCTGAAGCAGCAACAGAGTCACTGCTGTCAGTTTCGCTCAGTGAATTTTATAAGGTGACACTGGCATCAAAAGTAATAATGGGAGAAGGAAAAGACTTCACTGGCCTTAATGCGAAGTTTCTTCTAGTCTGCTCTTTCTGAATGTTTTCTTTTAAAATTCTGTAGAGCAAACTACCAGGAGATTAATGGGGCTTTGTTCGATTTATTTATTTTACCAAATTAATTATAATTGCAGGATGAGTTTTGAGGCTTACTCAGTTCTAGTAATGGAAAAGGTCCAGAAGAAGCCTTTAGAGTTTTTCCCTTCTTTTTATCTCCAAGGCAGGCCCTTCCCGAATCCCAGACAGATGGGCTTGTGGCTATTTATAGGTGTCTTGTAAAACTGGCAGCAGGAGAAGAATATGGCTTATGGAGGATGGGTCTGTATTTAATAAGCAACAGTGAGTAGTAATGAGGATTGTACACTATTAATAAAATAGCTAAGAAAAGGACTAGAGAATTATGGTAGCTAATGGTCTGAAGAACATTTACTATAAACCTGATTTTATGATACATTTTAGAAGAGCAGTTTGATCATAAATATTCACTCTCTCGTGACATGTTGCCCATAAAGTCTGATCCAAGGAACATTTTAAAAATACCTTTTAAAATTATAGGAGACAAGAAAAGATAGCTTTCATATGCAAGGGAAGTTCTATTAGGTTTTTGCCACCCTTGGAGTAGAAATCCTCAATCACTTTATTTCTACTGAAGATTTACCCTTAGGAAAACTTATAGTAAAGTGAAAAGGTCGACTCACTGAGAATATTTAAACTTTTATAAAAGCATGAGCCCCTTGAAAGGGTGGTAATGGTTTATAGGTGTCTTGTTTTAGATGTCATAATAACAAGGAATTTCTAGGGGTGGAGTTTTTGGTCATTTAGTTCCACCTGCTTTTCTCTGCTGCCATTCATAGCCCAGGGCTATCATTAGCACAGTATTCTTTGGATATTCTAATATTAGTGACCCCCTTTCCTAACACACACTTAAACAGGGCCATAATTTCAAACCTGCCAAGCAAAACTAGTGCAAAGGAATTTTCCTGCTAATACTTTTTAGTTCTTCAGGGCACATTTTAATCTGATATTAAATAGCCGTGTCTTCCCTTAAACCAGAAACAGACAGGAGAACTAATTGTATTGCAATCAATTTGCTCTTTTTCTTAGATTTTAGGAACAGTTTTTCATTTGGTCTGAATTTGTTATTAAAAATTGTGTTGATGAATGGAAAATGAAAAAAGATTAAAAAAGAGAAACTTTTAAACTCTCTAAATTCAATGGTCAGTGTAGGATTTATAATTATTTTTCATTTTGTATTTACTAAACATGAAACACACTTGTATCCAGAATAGTATGAAAGCAGCAAAAACAGGGTCCTAATAGTGTGTATACCTTATTTGTAGTTATTTAATATTTTCTCATTCATCTCTTCTTTCTATCATCTTTGTAGGTTAGTGATCTATAATTTGTTTTCATAATGAACCTTTGGGAAAAAGTTTTGCATGGACTTGCCAAATATCTTTGTATCTATTTATTGGCTTAATGAAAGTATTTACCATTAAACTTATATGCATTATGATGCATACACAGAGCTAAATATAAAAATAAAATAAATATTAGTAATTTGAAATATCTCACCAATCAACCAGAGAGTTGCATTACAAAGAGTTAGAAAAAAAGACAACTGTCAACCATAGTAAATATGAGTCCATATTTCAAGTAATCTTTCTGATGAACTAATTTATTCTTGGAACTCAGATTACTATATTTCCATCTTACTATTAGAAAATTTTCATGTGAATAGGAGAAGGATTACGCTGCCATTTAATATTTACTCATGTTTACATTAGTAGTATTTTATTCAATTTGTGGTCTTTGAAGGAGTATTTTGAAGCTCATTATGCACACTTCTTTGCAAAGAAAGGGTTGAAATATCACTTCAAACCCCTTTCACCTTGGACAGTATCTTTTATCTCAAAAACATCTCATCTCTTATCTGGTTATGGATGGACAACATGTAAATGTTTGAATATTAAGTAGCAAGAATATAGAAAATTTTGTTTTTGTTTTTTAAGGAAAAAGTATCTGAAATTTTCGTATTTTCTCTTCAACTGTGGAAGACTTTATAGATCCTTGCTTGGGGAAGGACTATCTTGGAAAGTGCTATTTTTGATTTGGTAATATAATGGATAATCCAAAAATAACCTAGGATTTTTTGGATTTTCCAACAGAGTTTGGAAAAACTCTGTTCACTTAGGATGAGTTTTATTTTATAGTAATGAATATAGAATAATAATGAGTGTCATAGACAAGAAATTCCCAATAGGTCCTCAAAAAGGTCCTACAGTTTATCCTTATGAATATTCAGAATCACCACGTTTAACTCTGCAGTTCTATATCATTTCTACTAAGGATATTTCTATTACAGATGACGTTTTTAGGGAAGAGAAGTCCTGCAAGTAAGTTCTTATTTAATTGCTCAAAGTACAGACTAAATCAAACATGCAATTACTGAGGTATTATGTTAAACCTATTAACTAACATGTATGTGAATACCTGTTATGTGTCTGTGTGCCTAGACAAAATAAAATACTTTAGAACCTAGTTTGTGAGAAGCAGCAATATATATAATGAAGAAAAAACTACAGATGCTCTGAGACTGTTGGATGGAGGAAATATTTTACTAAGGAAATTGATCTTAGAAAATTGTTTCAAGAGAAATGGTCACAAAGAGATTAAAGACATTATTTTAGAGAGTGAGAATATCTAAAATAAAACTATTGATTACTTAGCCTTGATTTTAGCTCACAAAGTGTTTGTTTTACAAATAAATAAGAAATTTACATTTATACAGCTATAGTGATATAATTAATATTTTTGTTAATACTTAAAATCGTTGAATACAATGCATTTAACTCTGGGAGGAAGAGCAATGGCTTCTCCCCTAATCTGGAGTTGAATATGAGGCAGTCTATTTTTGTTGTTTTTTCTTTCATTCTAAATATTTTATGCTTATCTTCTAACTTTTGTAACAGAAGCTTTGGTAGAAAAGATAGCTGCCTTTATATTACAGCTATCTTTTCACCAAAAAGTAACCTCCCTGCCGTGATATGTGGAGGAACAATCGATGCTACAGCCATCTGCAGAATACTATTTAGGAATTTGAGGATGTATCTGAACTATTCAGGATTACTTTGTCTAAGAGAATAACATCGGATGGAATAACTTCTTAAGACAGAAGTCTATTAAATCCCCCCACACTCTTTTTGTGTCATTTTAAAAAGCAGCAAGTATATTTGGGCATAGATACAATGAAGATTCTTTCTTATCCTCAAAAGCTCCTTGATAATAACAATTTCTTCTTTGTGACTTACGTTGTGAGGCTCAGGCATTAAAAATGTTGAATACATTCTATTCACATATTTTATAACCCTGAGACATCAAAGGGACAGATTTTGAATTCTCATATAGTGTGAGAATTTCTTGTAGTGTGAGGATATTTTCCCTTTCCCCCTCTTTTTGTCAGTGTTACTCAGCTTTCAGTTTCTTGCCATTTAAAAAACTTTGTATCAAAATATATTATATTAATGCATTCGATGACCTTCCCATAGATGAAGCAAAGCAGGAAAAAAAATCAACTTCCAATTCAACTCAAATTCTCATTATGAAAGTATAAGGGAAGAATTGTACTTGACCTTCAAAAAATTTAGTTTATTAATAGACTTACATCAAGTGTTAATCAGTATCAAATCTTTAATAATGCCCATGATTCTTTTATTCTGAAAATTGCTGGAAATATGGAGGAGATTAAAATAGAAATTCTTCCTATTCATATTCTTTATATCTAATATTTCCACTTATAAATTATTCTGTAGAAATTTTTCTATTATCATGGTAAAAGATACTGATTATCGAACATACTTTATCACCAGAATTATGACCAGTGGGGAAGAAAATAGTTTGTTCTCATTGTCAGAAATTCGATTCAAATATTCATTTAGGGGGTATTTAGAAAACTTGTTTGTGATTTTGACAATAAAACAAATTTGAATTCAAGAGTCCACGTAGTTAGAGTTACTTCTACAGCAATTAGAAAGAGAATAAAAGGTAACATGTTTTTAGTGGAGCAGATTTTCCGGTTGTTCCAATATTAAAACACGTAATAGAGCACATTTTCTCCAATAGGCCTGCTGCTTATATCATCATTATTCCGAGAAGCATATTATTCCTCATGCAGAGGCCCAGTAGACTTAATAAGGGAGTAAGAAGACAACAGAAAATCATATCCCTTAGAAAAAGAATTAGAAGGAAGGCTAACCTTCTTGATCTTGGTCAGCAATGGACAGAAAGAGATGGGAATGTGAGACATCCTGGAGCCTTATTCCCTTCATGCATATACATTTTGATGTGCAGAGACTTTGGATTTAACCAGATATCTGGGGGCAATGACCCAAGGCTGCTAAACTTCCCTGTATTTAACAGAAAGGCTACAGGATGGGGCTATATATCTGTGCATATATACATATATACATATATGTATATATTACAATGGGTATGACTCTTTCATTGCACAAGGCTGACCTGAGTCATATCCTGGCATCCTGTATGGTGCACTGAGTACCACCAGGAGAGATTCCTGAATGCAGAGGCAGAAATAACCCCTGAACATTGCAAGGTGTGACCCAAAAGAGAAAAAAAAGAACAGAAAGTCTGAAGTAAATAGGGAGTTAAAATAATGTTTAGTCACAATCATATACAAATAGAAGCACAGTAGTCAAAGAGATAGCCAAGTTGGTATATAACAAGAAGTTAAAATTAAAATTTTAGGATTCAGACATTACCATAAAATTAAAATCCTAAAGTTTTAGGATTCAGACATTACCATAAAATTAAAGTTTTAGGATTCAGTTCATTACCAGTGAACATTACCATATTTGACATTCTAATGTAAGGTGCTAGAAGACTGCATACTGAAATTACTGAAGAAGTAGAAAAGACCAAATTTCACATCTCAGAGTTTTCTCACCCTCGTTCAGGTCCCTCATTTAAATCAAGAATCTAAGAGAAATATTTTAGAAGAGCAAATGGGTCTGTAGCTGTCTCTAGAAGTGGCCTTCATTTCAAGTTCAGCTTAGGAAGAAACTTCAGGTGAATCACAGTGTTCCTTCTATGACAAAAACAGTGGTAAATTGTTGGGCACTAAGCGGCTAGTCTTAGGCCTGGTTCTCTCCCACCATGGGGCCCTGAAAGCGGGACCCAGAAGTAAGCCCTGTTCTTAGGGCAATAAAACCCAAATACATCCACGTGAAAAACATCACTACAGAATTACCTAATCTTCTGACCACTGGGATCTGTAATTGCTGTTCTACTGCAATGGCCTAGGAGTTTGCAACTGCTGTTACTCTATGGCCAGGGAGGTTGTAGGTGCTGCACGACCTGTGCTTGTATCCCCTCTACCCAGGCACTGTATATAAGGCTTCCTCTGTGCTCAATAAAATGGGAACTGCTCTCCAGAGCCCCCACGGTGTTGGTGTATTCCTTTTCCTTTCTGCTGCAGCGGTAAGGCAGAGTTTCTCCCAAGTCCTTCTCTCTCCTTTTGCAGGGATGAAGTACGGCAAGACCTAGGTCTTCTTCATGCCAGAGGCTGCTGGCCAGGGCCCCGACAGTAAATGATCACTCTGGATAAGAACTGCGTTCTGAAAGTAGGTAAAGGAACAAACATGATAACATTTTCATATCTGTTTTGCAAACCATAATTCCCAAAAAGGAAAGAGAGCAATAAAGGAAAGTACCTGCCACAAAGACAGACTGGGTGGTGGGTGGTGGGTGCTAGGGAAGGAAACTAGAGACATTGGTGGTGAGGAAATGTATGACGGTTGAGGGATGGGTGTTGGGACATTGTAAGACTGAAACCCCATCATATGCAGCCTTGTAAGTGTGTATTTCATTATGGATCAATGAAGAAAGACAGACAGACAGACAGACAGACAGACAGACAGAAAGAAAGAAAGAAAGAAAGAAAGAAAGAAAGAAAGAAAGAAAGAAAGAAAGAAAGAAAGAAAGAAGAAAGAAAGAAAGAAAGAAAGAAAGAAAGAAAGAAAGAGAGAGAGAGAGAAAAAGAGAGAAAGGGAGAGAAAGAGAAAGAGAAAGGGAGAGAAAGGGAGAGAGAAAAGAAAGCGCGAGAGAGTGAGAGAGAGAAAGCGAGAGTGAGCAAGAGTGCGAGCAAGAGAGTGAGAGAAAGAGCGAGAGAAAGAGAGAAATCTATTCCTTGCTCTTAGGTAACTCAGAGATCTTTATCTAAGCAGAACACAGTGGCAGCCTGATAATTGACTCAGATTCCCAGAGCTTTCTGGGACAAAGCATGGGGGAACGTTTTCCGTGCTATTTCCACATGCCTGGGAGATCTAGTCCAGACCTGTGAGGAGGAAGAGTCTTTTAGTGGTGAGATTTTAAGAGATTTTAAGAGAACCACCATGTAAGTCAGGGGTGCAGAAGAGATAGTCGAGCTAATGGGGCAGAAGTGGAGGTTCTCAGTGAGAGCTAACTCCAAAAAAGGTCCATGAACGTTCCCGGAGAAGTGTCAGTCCTCTCAGAAGGAGCCCTCACCCGATGCTGGCAGTATCTGTCACTGTTTTCTCTTTCTTCCTCTTCTTTCAACATTGGAGATTTGTACACCTTGCTTACTAAACTGGTGGAAGGAAAGCAGCAGGGGTAGACGTGGAGAAAGAAGAATTCTAACCCTCTACCCTTGCTTTTCACTGCAAGTGACCACTCAGCTACTTTTCGAGGAAAGAGAGGAGAGACTAGTGCAGTGAAAATCTCATTTGGATAATCACATAGAATAGTATAATTTACCTAATTAGAATGATTTGTTTGTACCAATGACTGTAATGAAAAGGCTTGTGTGAAAGTGTCTTGAAGTGCAAGAGGAAAACAGTTTTAATCTAAAAATGTTTAAAAAAGGGGAGTTCTAAAAAATTGTGGGCTGAAGACATAATACAGAGATGAAGGCATTAGCTTTGCATGAGGCTCACCAGGGTTCTATCCTTGGCAACACATAAGGTCCCCCGGCACTGCCAGGAATGAGCCCTGAGCACAGAATCAGGAGTAGGCCCTAACACAGCTCAGTGGATGTTCCGCCTCCCTCCCATTGTTTCTAGATCCCATTAGATTCATTCAATATATACATTTCAGATAGGAAGCTGGGAATGTATGCACACGCAGGAAGATATGGAGGTCCAGAGAGGAGTGAAAAGAGATAGAGTTTAAAGCTAGCAGAAGTCTGGTTCGGTAAGATTGGCAGTAAATAAGTATGTCCAAGGACTGTCCAAGGACTGCAGTGATGCAGTCCTTTTATCCACCAAAAAGTTAAAGAAAGGCATCAAATCCTGAGAAGTAGTTCAGGAGGAACAGCAACTATGCTGCACAGAGTTTCTGTGCATTTACATCCCTGATGTGGACCTCAGACAAACCCACACCATTCACCTGCTGTCATTTAGTAAAGATGGACACTAATGAACAAAAACTTAAATATTTCTTGTAGTCAAACAGAAATTGAGTAATGGAAAGAGAGACCCAAGGTTATTAAGTCAAGTGAAGGTTACTACTCTAGTATCAATTTAGGTTTTTTTTTTCTCCTATGCTAAATAATCCTGCCCCTTGAGGTGTTGCAGGTGTGGCTGCAGTGCCCGGCTGCATCAGCAGGTGGCAGACAGGAGACAGACTTGTCTACACACAGGGCTCTGCCCCGTGGGCCCTGGATGGTTGATGGTCTGACATAGAAAAAGACTGGGACCCCTGGGATGAACCCAGAGCCACAGCAGAACCTGGCAAGCTACTTATGGTGTATTCAATATGCCAAAAACAGTAACAATAATGGACCTCATTCCCAATGAATGGAGACATTACTGGCGCCCACTTGAGCAAATCGATGAACAATGGGAAGACAAGACAAGTAATACAAGTGATGCTAAATAATTGGTGATAGTGGTTGTATTAGTTATAATTACAATGGGGAATAGTGGTTATTTAAAAAATTGAAGACCAGAAAAAAAAGTAGGTGGGGGAAATTAATATGATGCTAGATAAATTAGTGTCAGTAATTTATCTTTGCCACATTCCTGTTATGCTTCCTTTTACTGTTTCATGTGAGGAAGAATATGAGTTCAGGCAGAATCCAGTATACAGGAGGAATAACACACTAAATCTGAGTGGAGAGACATGTGCATGAGAGAGCAGTGGTGGAGGAGAGATTATTGCCAGTAGCAGTAGTTCTTCTTGCCTTGATGTCCAGAATGGATGCCACATATCGGGGGTATGCAAAAATTCATGGTCATAGGATAGGTTACCTAAATTTAATTTAATAAAATTAAATTTATTTCATTTTTATAACACTGAAGTAATTTCCACACCTGTTATTTTTTTATGATGTCTTTATGTGTATATCCAATAATGAGTTCTAGTTGACATTATAATTCCCCCATCAACTTTCCTCCAAAGTCTAGAAATTGAACTCCCATTTGACCCAGCCATACCACTCCTGGGAATCTACTCTGGGAAACCAAAAAATACGCAGTGGAAACACCATCCCTACTTTTATGTTCATAGCAGCATTATTCACAATAGCCAGAATCTGGAAGCAATCAGAGTGCCCGAAAATCGAAGACTGGATAAAGAAGCTTTGGTACATCTACACAATGGAATACTATGCAGCTGTTAGGAAAAATGAAGTTATAAAATTTGCCTATAAATGGATGGACATGGAGAAGATTATGTTGAGCGAAATTAGCCAGAAGGAGAGAGACAGATACAGAATGACTGCACTTATTTGCATGACATAAATATATATGTACATATTATGATACCAATATCCAAGGTCAAGTGAAACATATTATCAGGAGGTCTTGTCAAAGGTGGAAATTATCACAAACGTGTGGGAGTCAGAGGTTAGGTAAGACAGAAAATGGAACAGTGTGCTAATAATTGTTGAGGGTACTAATGCCAACTTAGAACTGAGCATTAAATAGAGGCAAAAGAATACACATGACAACCTTTTAATGTATGTTCTGTAATCCATAGTCTGGAAGGGAAGGAAAAGAGAAAGAGAGAGAAAGAGAAAGAAATAAAGAACCTGCCATGGAGGTAGGTTGGGGAAGGGGGAGGGAACCGGGAGCGTTGGTGGTGGGAGATGGGCACTGGTGGCGGGATGGGTGCTGGAACACTGTATGACCAAAACCCAAATATGAACTTTTTAATTGTATATCTTTGTAACTGTAAAAATAAAAAAAATAAAAAAAAATAATTCCCCCATCAACCTCCCTAGTTTACTGCAACTAGAATGAACATTACGGTGTATAAATGTGAAAGATCCTGGGAAGGACCTGGCCTAACTTCCATTATAGTCTATGTCTGTTGCGTGGTCAGTGCAGCTGTGGGTCTGGAGTATTTCTCATTCTGTATTGCAGGTAGAGGAGGCTGGGAGCTCGCAGCCATGCCTGAAGACGTGGAGGTGGAGGAATGGGAGGAGGATCCAAGTCCGACCAGCATGGTCCCCTCCACATGTTTGTGTGAACTCTAGGAGTTATGTTGGACTCGGCCAGGGGCTGAGCCCTTTACTGCCCTCCAAAACTCCCTGAGCCACTGTACTTGCACAGCTGTTATTCTTAAGAGAAGAAAGGGATTGAAAAAGCTGGTTCTACAGAAAGGAAAAAGATGAAGTTAGTAATTTTCTAGGATTTTCTGAAAGTGCTACAGGGATTCAATCTCCAAATGACCTTAGAAGTGCAGGCTATGTTGTCAATGGTCGCAGGATGGCAGGATGTCTATAAGAGCCAGAGATATGGATTCTTTAGGAAATCAATCACTTCAGGTGGTCAGACTGTATTACAACAGACAAGGCATGACCTTTTTCTGATTAACCTATTAATTTTTTTCCCTAATGTGTTTATTAAAGAGTCTATTCTCAAGCTGGGGAGGGTCTTATATGTACCTAAGAAATAGTTGAGGATGTGGCTCTTTTTCTAGAAATTAATGGGGTTTTACTATTATTAACACTGAGGGTTGCTGTATTTTTTTAAAAAGAAGAGAGAAAGGATGACAAAGAGTCAAGACAAATGTGAAAAGGGAAATTGCTATATGAGAGATTTTTGGACATCATGATCTTTATTAGTATGTATCTAAATAGTCATACAGCTTCCTTATTTATTTGAAAGATCATGTAAAGATTATTAAGTTACCCAAGCCTTTAACTAAACAGTGTGTACAGTATTTGTCACAGTAAAATGCACCTATCAGAAACTAAAGGGAAATTATTATGCACTGTAAATGTTGATTCAACATTGGTATTGAATGAAATAGGATTTATGTTCTACAAATAATATTTGATTTGAGGTACCATGGTTTACTGTATGTCAATGATAAGGTTTCATAATGCAGCATTTTAACATCATACCTTCATCTACTATACTTTTCCCTGCACCATTGTCTCACTGTCCCCACTATCATTTACTTCTCCTGACCCCCTCTCTCCTCAACCCCCATACACTGCCAGGTGCTTAGTTCTGTAGACCAGTTTTCATGTTCTCTGCTTTTGGTCACTGAAATAAAATAACTTCTGTTGAAGGGATAGCAGTTTAGTTGAGGCAAATATAGTTGAAAAGTAAGCAAAGGATTGTTTAGACCATATAGAGGGAAAATTTTCCATATAACAAGTACACTTTGCATTTGTTTATAACTTTTCCTCTCCTCTTTAAGTTGAAAGGATTCCCTCAATGAGTTAAAACAAAACAAAACAAAATTCCTCATCATGCAAATTGACATAGTAGTATTTTTGGAGATTTCCTTTACAGGGGAGTGAGATGCCAAATTCCTTACACTGTGAGATAAGGACAATTTGATATCACTTGAGTCGGAAATGCACTTGTCTCTAAATCTTACTTAATGAGTCAAAGTGGGTTTTCATTGAAAGTTGATTTTTTTTTTAACTGGAGACTAATCATTTATGACTTGTTCAGGAAGGAACAGCTGCTTTCTTTAGTCTGATTTTTTTCTGTTGGCTTTCTTTTCTTTTGTGGCATCTTTTAGAAAGCTTGTTGAGAAAATTTTTAACAAGTACAAAAGATTCGAAATTTCAGCTAGCAAAACAACATGTGTGTTCTAACCTGCCCAGAGGTCAGCAGAGGTCTTTGGGAGGCAGGGCTTTAGGAGACAATGATGGTTTCTAGAATGTGCTCTTAGGCTCTGTCTTCTCTTCAGGGAGCCTCGGGTTCTGCACTGAACAGGATTAAATAGCTTTAGGAGGAAGAAAGCTAGTACTACTCAAGCAGTGGTATCTTTTTTCAGCTACACTATTACTTTGAAAGGAATGTGAGACGTTGTGGTTGTATTTGAGGTTTTGTTTCTTACATCTTGGGGACAGTGGACTATCAGTATTATCCTGGGTTGTGCATAAAGTGTGAACTGGGTGTGAGGACCTTTTTAATTAAAAATAGGGAGATATTTTCAAAGTTCTTTCTATGTAAAGGATAAGTAGTATTAGTCATTACACAGGTTCATATCGTACATATTGCAATATTTTTCATATTTGAATAGTTGTTTTTATATTTGAATAGTATACATTATATATTCTCAGATAATATTAATAATTAATAACATAAAAGTATGTATTGACATGATGATTATAAAATTATGTATGGTATACTTATCAAAATAATTTAAAAACTTCAAAAATTTACACTCAAATTACAAAATAGAAGAAGCATGTGAAATCTCTTATAGTATGTCTTTTATTTTAAATTGTGATCCAGAAAAATGGACCATTAATACAAGAGTTCTTTGGTGGAATTTCAAGCACAGTATAGGGAAACATTACCCTGAATATAGAATGAGGTATTATAGGGGCATAGAGATTATGGAACATAAATAATGGAGCCAGTGGATGTGAGGAAAGATATGGACTTTTAATTCATATTTGTTTTGTTTTCCATAGGAAAGAGGGGCTTTTATAACAGACTTTTGAAGCATATACAACTTACATATATTTTTTAACCTCCACTTTTTATCCCAATGCATACTCAGCTTGTCTGTTCCATCTGGCAACCACGTTATAAATTTTTTATGTGTTCTTTCTACAGCAGATTGTGTTTCAAAAGATGACCACAACATCTCTCATCCCACCTGCTTTTATCACAATGTGACTTTGCCATTCTCCCATTAAGAGGGAATGGATATATTTCCTCTCTATTTTATATGGTTTGTGAAGGTCTTTATAGAAATTAACTCACTCCAGCTTTACAATAGCCTTATGGGAAGATTCTACCACCATCCTGTGTTGTTATTGAGAAAGTAATAAAGTTTTAATGCCAAAATTTTTCTAGGGACCAACATTGTTGAAGCAGTTTAAGTATATAGAGGAATCATCCAAATTCAACACGTCTACAACAAAGAGGAAAGCATTAAGTTGAATGAATTAGAAATCCTTGTTCTCAACCTGATCTTACAGGAAAACCTCATTTTTCCACTATAGTATTTTTCCACTATAGTATTTTCACAGTAGTTGTACAGTAGTTGTACTATAGTATTTTCACAGTAGTTGTATTATATATGTTCATTATTATGTTCAGCTAGACTCCTTCTATCACCATTTTATTGAGATTTTTTTGTTATAAATGGATGTTGAATCTTGTCAAATGGTCTCTCTAACTGATAATAGTATATAAAATTTATCTCCTTTCATCGATACAATGTATTTTATTAAATAAAACACATATATTAAACCATCCTTGAATCCTGGAGGTAAATCCTACTTGGTTTTGATGTATAATTCTTTGATTATTGCTCAATTGTTTTTCCTAAGATTCTGTAGAGGATCTTTGCTTCTGTTTTTAGCAGAGATATTGGTCAGTTGTTTTCTTTTCTTCTTGAGTGATGACTTTACTTTGGAAATAATGGTAATTTTGATCTCATAAAATGATTAAGGGCTCTTTCGGGGTCAGGAAAATAAACATTTTTGTTACTGGGTTTGGCATATCGAACACGCATCGGACAGCTTGCCAGGCTCTGCCATGCGGGCACTATATTCTCATTGCTTTGTGGGGCTCTCTCAGAGGGGTGGGTAGAATATTTGTGGTAGTTTGGAGGTAAATCGCGCAGCGCAGCGGCGCGCCACAACGGGAAAGCTGGTTTCTGCTCTGCCGGGTGTACCTGTGTCTGAGGCTCAAGCATTCCTGGGTTTGAAATACTCTCCTCTGAAGGGCGGGTCTCTGCAGGGGCGGGTCCTTGTAGGCTGGGTTTCTGACAAGCTGGGCTGGAGACTGGATTAATCTGTGGGCTGGAGAGTGGATTAATATGCTGGGGGGAGATCTTACCAGCTGCAGAGTGTGGATTGTGACACAGATCGCTGCCAGCAAGGTGTGGGAGTTTCTCTGGCCTCCTCCGAGGCTCCATCGGGATGGTGGACTCAGGTCCGAAGTTGCTCTCGTGGTCCATGGAGTGCAGGGGGTTCAACGGGGAAAGCTGGTTTCTGCTCTGCCGGGTGTACCTTTAAGTGCTAATGTATAATACTCTGCAATTGATCTTCATTCTATATGGAATTGAGACAGAGTGTAAATATGTTTGCTTTCCCAAACTTTTGTGTGATACCTTTGAGGGAGTCCCAATATATTTCAGAAGTTCCCTAGATGGTGAAGCCTTGTGTTCGCTGCTGATTCAATGACAGAGCTAAGGGCTCATTAAAGTCTGTGCGAGCTTCCCTGCACCAGAAGGCCACTTGATCTCTGTGGGCAGGAGCTAGTGCTGGGCACCCACATATTCAAAGAATTATATCTCTAGGAACAGGATAAGATTATCCTTAATACGGCAGCAGTAAGAAAGGAAAACAAGCAGTGCCTGATAAAATTTCACGGCTGTCCTAGGCTGCCAAAACGAAGAAGGACTAAAATGACTGTCTGTACTTTCAATGCACGTACACTGGCAACGGAAGCATATATTGAGGATCTGATGCTGCAAGCAAGAAAGATCAAGTACGACATCATTGGTCTGACTGAGACGAGGAGGCGTCAGTCGCATCATGCTGTATTTGACACCGGAGAAGAATTGTTCCTTGGAACATGTGATGAAAGAGGCGTCGGTGGCGTTGGTGTCCTTGTCAACACGAACATGGCTGTCAACATTGATTCATTTGAATGCCTAACAAACCGAATAGGACGATTACACTTGAGGAGATGTGGCCCACTGCCAGCAATTTCTATCTTCATTGTCTATGCACCAACATCCACATACAAAGAAGATGAAATTGAGAAATTCTACATGGAATTGGAGGAGTTCTATAAAAAGATCACACCTTCTACAAGATCATAGTCGGTGATTTTAATGCCAAGATAGGACCCAGAAGATCGGCTGAAGAACTCCACATCGGGACCCATGGCCTAGAATGGAACGAACAGGGTGAGAGACTATCTGAGTTCATCATGTCCACCAAGACTATTCATGGGAACTCACAGTTTCAGAAGGCTGAAGCGAAACGTTGGACATGGGGAATCTCCTGGTGGACAGTTCCACAATGAAATCGACCACATCATCTTCAATCGACGGTTTTGTCTGACTGATGTTGCTGTCGTCCCCAAATTCCAGACAGGATCGGACCACCGTCTCCTTCGGTGCAAAATTCTTCTTCCCGCAACGGGAGAAAAGGCTGCAAAGTTTAAGAAGAGAACTCCCAGAACGACCACCAACTGGGAACTCTTTAGCACCATTGCGGCAACATGGGAAGATACCATCATTGATGACATCGATGAAGAATACAACCGACTGGTTCAGCACCTCCATGATTGTGCGAAGAATGCCGAGAGAGAGAAAAAACACAAAAGGACGCTTGTCTTCAGAAACTCTCGAGCTCATTCGCCAACGTGGCAAGGCGCGAGCCTCAGGAGACCAAATGCTAACGTCCAAGCTTGCTAAACAGTGCAGAGAAGCGATAAAAGCAGACCTCAAAGACAGAAGAGCAGAAATACTGGAAGATGCAGCAGAAGCCGGGAAAAGTATTCGCACTGCCCGCCTGTCCTTCGCCAACTATAAGACCAAGATGACTGCCCTCCGACGCCCTGATGGATCTATCACATCTTCCAGAAAGGCAATGGAGAAGATTATCCAGGACTTCTACTCAAATCTTTTTGATAGCCACATCCACCTGCCCACATACCAAATTCCACAGGATGGATACGTCATTCCCAACGTTCTCCCTTCTGAAATAAGACATGCCATCTCATCGGTAAAGAAGGGAACAGCACCAGGCCCAGACAAAGTCAGACCCGAACATCTGAAGAATCTGCCATCGGTGCTCATCAATACACTAGCTCGGCTCTTCACACGCTACCTGTCCGAATGCAAGGTGCCCTCCCAATGGAAAACCAGCAGGACAGTTCTACTGTTCAAGAAGGGAGACATTCATGACATCGGCAACTATCGCCCCATCTGCCTGCTGTCTGTCATCTACAAGCTGTTTACACGAGTCATCCTGAACAGGATTAGCAGAACACTAGATGAAGGTCAACCATGCGAGCAAGCAGGTTTCCCGGAAAGGATTCAGCACAATCGACCATATCCACACAGTAACCAAGCTCATTGAGGTTTGTAGGGAGTACAAGATGCCGCTCTGTCTCACGTTCATTGATTTACAGAAAGCCTTTGATTCTGTGGAGACTGAAGCAGTCATCGAAGCCCTAGTCAAACAGGGTGTTCAAACCCAATACATCAAGATCCTTCGTGAGCTGTATTATGGATTCACCACCAGGATCTCACCATTCTACAAAGAAGTGATCATTGATGTCAAAAGAGGGGTTCGACAGGGTGATACCATCTCACCAAAAACTCTTCAGTGCCACCCTCGAGAACATCATGAGACAATTAGAATGGGAAGGAATGGGAGTGAAGATAGATGGTCGGCAACTACACCACCTCCGCTTCGCTGATGACATCGTTCTAATAACACCAAACATTAGCCAAGCGGCACAAATGCTGGCTGACTTTGACCGAGAATGTGGAAAGGTAGGTCTACAGCTGAATCTGAAGAAAACTATGTTCATGAGAAATGAACTAGTTCCAGAGGCCCCATTCTCTCTCAATGGAACAAACATCTCTGAATGCAGCAGTTATGTGTACCTAGGTCGAGAAGTCAACATGATGAATGACCTAAAACCTGAGCTGCGCAGGAGGAAGAGAGCGGCATGGAATGCCTTCAAAGGCATCGAAGAAATAGCTAAAAGGACAAAGAACCTCCGGCTCCGGGCACATCTCTTCGACTCCACCGTTCTCCCTGCATTAACATACGCCTCAGAGACCTGGGCCCTACGAAAGCAGGATGAGAATGCTATTCGGGTCTCCCAGAGAGGCATCGAAAGAGCTATGCTTGGAATATCACGTCTCACTCAAGTGAGAGAAGGAATCCGGAGTTCTGACCTCCGTCGCTATTCCAGAATCAGGGACGCTGTCTCGTTTGCCAAGGCATCGAAAATCAGATGGGCTGGACATGTAATGCGATTTGGAGACAACCGCTGGACTAGAGCCGTTACCGACTGGATCCCACGGGATGTCAAAAGATCACGTGGCCGCCCACCTACAAGATGGTCAGACTTCCTTGTTAAGACCCTGAAGGAACGGTTTGAGGCTCTTCATATTCCTAAATCAACCAGATGCCATTGGGCTACATTGGCACGTGATAGGGTCCAATGGAAATGTTACTGGCGCCCGCTCGAGCAAATCGATGAGTAACGGGATTCAAGTGATCAAGTGATCAAGTGATCAAAATGATTACTGTTATTAGTATTTCAATTATATTTATTCTATTTTTAATTAGATGTAACTTTTCTTAAATATTTTCTAGCTCTAAAACATTTTTATTGCTCTGAAGAAATATTTTACATCATATTTTATTTATAGTTTATATTTTTCCTTTCAAGATTTATAATTAATTCATTAATTAATATTTGACTTTTCTCAAGCTTTTGAGAAACATTCAGCAATGCTCAGGGTTTACTCCTAGCTTTGCACTCAGCAATTACTCCTGGTGGTGCTTAGAGAACCATATGATATGCCAGGAATCAAACCTGGTTTGGCCAGAATGCAAGGCAAACATGCTAACTACTGTACATTTTCTCTGACACCTCAAGTTATTAATTTTATTTTCACCATATTGAAGTTCATATTATAAACCCACCTTTAAAAATTATGCATACTTTGGAAAAAATATAGGAAAAACCCTCTACGACATTGAAGTTAAAGGCATCTTCAAAGATGAAACACCACTAACAAAGCAATCAAAAGCAAAGATAAACATATGCAACTAAAAAGCTTCTTCACCTCAAAAGAAACAGTGACCAACATACAAAAGACAGTTCACAGAATGGGAAAGAATATTCACCCAATACCAACCTGATAAGGGATAAATATCCAGAATATATCAGACACTAGTAGAACTTTACAAGAAGGAAACAACCAACTCCATTAAAAAAATGGTGAGAAGAAATGAACAGACACCTCGACAAAGAAGAAATTTAAATGGACAAAAGGCATGTGAAAAAAAATGCTCATCATCACTAATCATCGTAGAGATGCAAATCAAAACCGCAATGAGATATCATCTCACACCATAGAGACTGGCATATCCAAAAGAGCAAGACAACAAATACTGGAGTGGATGTGGGGATAAAGGGACTCTCTTCCATTGCTGGTGGGAATGTTGACTGCTATTTTGGAAAACAATATGGACATTCCTCCAAAGACTAGAAATTGATCTCCCCTTTGACCCAGCCATACCACTCCTGGGAATATACCCTGGGAAGCCAAACACACACAGTAGACACGCCATCTACACTTTTATTTTCATAGCAGCACTATTCACAATACCCAGTATCTGGAAACAACCAGAGTGCCCGAGAATTGAAGATTGGATAAAGAAACTTTGGTACATCTACACAATGGAATACTATGCAGCCGTTAGGAAAAAATGAAGTTATGAAATTTGCCTATAAATGGATGGACATGGAGAGGATCATGTTGAGTGAAATTAGTCAGAAGGAGAGAGACAGATATAGAATAACTGCATTTATTTGCATTATATATATTTTGCATTATATATATTAATAATATAAATAATGCATTTATTTGCATTATATATTTATATATATTTTGCATTTTATATATATATATATATATATAGTATGATAAAAATAGCCAAGGTCAGGCAAAACATGGATGAGGAGATCTTGTCAATAGGTGGAATATACCACAATCATGTGGGAGTCAGAGGTTAGCTAAGACAGAGAAGGGAAACAGTGTGCTAATAATTATCGAAATGATAGTACCAGCCTAGAACTGAGCATTGAATATAGTCAAAGGGTTACACATGAAAACCTCTAAACCTCTAAATGTATGTATGCAACC